>PVKZ01002570.1:0-211922 GCA_004027375.1 Macroglossus sobrinus | reverse complement strand
GAAAGAAAGAAAGAAAGAAAGAAAGAAATGGAATACCAGGTAGATAGTTTGATGACTGCTGAAGTTGAGGAAAGAGCTTGAATTCAAGATACAGATTTATGTGAGTATCCTTGACTCTGGAATTGTGCTAGATGTGTGGACATGTTATCTTGTTTAATCCTCACGAAGGTTCCTTTGAAGGTGCTGTTACAATTCCCACTTCTTAGATAAGGAAACTGTGTCTTAAAGAGGCTACATGGCTTATCCAATGTCACAGAAAAACAGTACAGTGATTTAAACAAAGTAGTGCTTTATTCCATCCACCACCTGTCTGTGGAAACTAAATTTTTATCCAGATCTGTTCATCTCTCATCATCCACTTTAAGAAATAGATTGATAAGCATGAGAGATACTTACTCCACATTTTCCATCTAAGTTACTTCTTTGCCATTTTTATACTATAAAAAGTCTTAACCAACTATGTGATTTTCCAAATTTTAAGCCATCTCCAATCTTTTGCATATCCTGTTTCTCTGGAATACTCTCCCTTGATACATCAGAAAAATTTCTGTACTCCTTCAAATTTCAACTTAAGTAATATATTTTTCTGTTAGCTTCTCTCATTTTTTTCTAGTGGAAATAAGATTGTGTATACCTAGTTTCCTGTTCATCTTACATAGGAACAATAGTAATAATTTTCATATTATACTATGAGGGAGGAATTCTCTCCCCAATAAGGATATAAGCTTGCTGGAGGGCAGGCATTTTGTCTTATTTGTCTCTGAATTTTCAAGCCTGAGTCACTTCTAAGTACACAGACTCACAGTAAGGGCATATTGCTGCATAAATGGAATAACTTGTCAAAATGTACATGGTGTACTTGAAACTACATCACAAAAGCTTTCCTTGAACCTTAGACTGGGCAGGGAAAAAAAAAATCTTGGGGCCTGATGATGCCTGTTTCTGCCAAGTCAAGTCACTCCAAAATAGCTGAGTCCAGATGTCTAGACTTTTCCTTGAAGAGGACATTGCTCCCTCCCAGGAATTAGGAAACGTTAGGACCCATTAAGGGAAGTGGCTCTGATACCCCAGCCCTCACTCACCACACTCAGTCCTCCTGGAGGTTCTTCCTCTGCACAGGGAGTGGCATCGTGAGAAGCCTGGACATACCTGTATTGAGAACCTGCGCTGTGCTGAAGCAACCCTCCAGCAGGCACTGCATTTCGCTCTTTCTATCCCAGGGTTGCATCCGACAGTAAGTACTTTTGATGTTTCAAAAACCACTCACCGAGTTGACGGATTTGCTACAGAACTTCACTGTAAAGAGCTACTGCTTTTTTTTTTTTTTTTTTGACATATGAATAGAGTATATTAGCTTTTCTTCCTCTAATTTATGGTGTAATCAAACCTACTATGTTCCAGCCCTGTTAGGAAAGTAAAAATAAAGGGCTCCTCTTGCTGGTTATTGATAAATCCTAACAAATTCTTACCATGAGCAGGAGTGTTGATGAAATTTAAAAGAGCAGTTTGGAAGAAAGGGACACCAAGTTCAGGGTGGTGAGACACGAAAGAGACTATGAGATTTGAACCAAAGACCTGGCAGGCCCTGTATTTCTCCAGTTACGATTTATGCCTCCAGGATGTCACTTTATTGTGGATAATGTTTCTTTTGTCACATGCACATGCAAACCTGTAGGTGACAGAGGCCCTAGTCTGAGGACAGAAGAAAATACAAGGGATATAATTATGCCTCTGACTCTGACTCTTCATCCCCACTAAAAATTTTTATGTTGAAAGTGGTGAATGAGATTCTCCCAGTTTACAGTTTTAAGGAAAGAAAATTAATATTGGTCAAGTTTTTCTGACAAACCAATGGCTTATTTGCAAAGATATGTTAAAGAAAGACTCCTAGCACCTGAAAAAAAAAAATAAAATAGAACAAATCCTATAAAATCAAAAACAGATCTTTTTATCACTGAAAACACCAAACCATTTCAGATATTTAATAAATATTTTTTAATGAATTAGAAAGTAATATATTTGTTAATTTGACAGAAAAAAATAGCTAACATATATGAATTAATGGAGCACTTATCAATGCCAGGTACTTCAGAATTAAGTACTTGGATAAACTCAGACTAATTCAGGTCATTTTATATCTAACCTTAATCAGTCCTCACCATAAGGCTTCGTCGTAGTGTTTAAGCCTCATTTTACAGAGAAGAAAATTAAAACTCAGAGAGACAAAATTATTTGCTAAAAGTTTTACAGTGGATAGAAGGATGGGCAGTCAGATTACACACATTCCAAGTCAATTTCAGTTGTTGACAGCTTGTGCTAATCCAGATATATTGTTAAGAAGTTGTGCAGTTATTGAAAACATTTAAATTTTTTTTAAATTAATTTTATTTTTTTAAAAAAATTATATGTGGTTATTATAAAGAGTGAAACCACTTAAATATAAAGAGAAAGAAATTAACATCATCTGAAATCCATCATCCAGAGAAAACCAGTTAATGTTTGGGTGAGCATTCCGTTAAACATTTCTCTTTGGATGTATATAGAAATATGCATAAGATTTTATATAAATGGAATAATATTGAACATTCTGTTCTAAAATCTGTTTTATTTTTCACTCAGCAATATGTCATGGGCATCTTTCCATGTCGATAAATATAGATTTGCATCATCATTTTTAATTGCAGCATAATTAGAAGTTACAATATTTTAGAGAGGAAAAAATGTCAATGGCTGTCTACTCCAACCTCCTGTCCAGTGTAGAAATACTCTGCATTACTTCCTTGGATGAAAATCATGCAGATTTTGCTGCAGCTTGTCATTCGAAGATGGTGGTTCTAATTGTAAGGGAAGTAAGCCAAACTTGCCCTCTCTATATCTTTCACATGCTAAAATACACGTCTATATTATTAAATCTAGCTGCCATTCCTGCTTTTTCTCTTTTTAATCAAGCTTTCCCCAAATTAAATATTTCTAATTCTATCTTTATTTTTTATGAATCACAATTTCTAAATCTTTATTTACCTAGATACCCTCCCCCAGATAACTTTAATGAGTTAATAATCTGAACACAGTTCTTTATTTGTGGCATGACTATCAAAGAATATAGCAATTTAGAATATAGTCCAGCAATTTGAACACCTTCCTTCTCCCAATAATCCGTTACTTCAGAGAGATGAACAAATGAATGGGAGTTAGAACTAAAATTACTACTATGGATGTGCATGGAATTTTTGTTTCATGAAGCCTTCAGAGAATTAATGAAAACTCACCTTTTTGTAAATTGTTTAGACACGTAAAGGCAGTTAGGTGGAACAAAGGACATTTAAATATTCTCACTTATTGAAAAATCAATGCTCTCAAGTAAAGGAAAAACTAAAGACACTATGGAATTTGACTAGAAGGCATTCAATACCACCTCAGAATTTTTATTCTCACCCAAGAATTTTTATTATTTTCCATGATTAGCTGTCGACCCAAATGTTTGTAGAATCTTGCCCAATGGCATATGGTAATGAAGATGGAAGATTGTGTTTCCTGGAACGTGTATCCAAAATAATGCCACAAATAACTATGAAAGCTTTTATTGCGTACTTGATCAAGTAGCTTACATGGAGGGAGATGGACTAAACTTGAGTGACTGTGCTTTAAAGTCAGGAACCAGTTTTTTCTTCTCAGAACTAATATGAAAACTTGCTGTTGAGTTTGTTGTTATCTTCAAGACAGCTGAGAGTCTGGCTTGAGTAATTAAAATGCTAATTGGAAATTCGACGTTCATCAGAGGAAATTGCAATGAGTCAATTTTCTGTTTTTTCTTTCTTTTTTTTCCCCCTAAGTGTTTTCTCTGGTGATGGCAGATGTTGAGGTTGTGAATTCATTGTGTGTCCTAGATGTAGCGAAATGTTCTATTCAGGCTGAATAGAAGATTTTTTTCTTCTGTATTTTTGTTGATTGTCTACTTAAATTAACCTTCTCTAATGAGACAAAGATTCGTTGGCTATGTCTGTAATTTACTGTCTGTGAAATTAGTTAGTCTGGATAATTCATCCCACGGGTTACAAGGGTGAGATCACAGAGTGAACCACCAGGTGAGAATGAAGAACATAAAAAATGGCTCTTTGGCTGTTGTAGCTACAGTCTGCATGTAGAAGGTATAAGGAAAAGGCATTTGATAAGCTCAGGCTCTAGGTAACTCCAATTTATCACCAGCCCACCTTCATGCCCAACACATCCCATTGGGAGCTTAGCTGGGTCAGACCTGATACTTAGAGTATGAAACCACCAGATGTCAGTGTTGATGCACAGTAGCTGTAACAAAACGTCCTTCTTGGCCAAATCAGAGAAAGACATAGCTTTGAGAAAGACCTAGTAAACAGTGAGAAAGTAGAGTACTGGAGTCGTTACTTTTTTTATTTTTTATTTTTTATTTTTGGCTAGGTAGGAACTGACTTACTCTAGAAGTTCATTATCTTAACTCCTTGGGGACTACTGCAGAACTGACACTAAGGTACTCATCCTTGTTTTGTCTAACTTGGAACTCACGTGCAGTAATGTGAGGACTGCCAGAAAATGCTGCAAAGTGAACTAAGAATTCACAGGTGTCTGAGGCAAAAGATTATAATAGAGACATACAGTAGACTGACTAAAGCCCAGAGAGAAGAGATAAAGGAGATTCTTTGGGAAATTAGGATGTTCAATAACACTCATTTATATCTATATATAGAAAGCTGCATGCATATCTAGGACAATATACATGCTTAACGACCAAAGAAGATCCTACGATTTCAACTTGGATGGATTCTTAGGGTCAGTGTAAGCCTCATTCTGTCAGAATGCCTCAGCAGATCCAGTCAGTGAAGAATGAGAGGGGTATTTGGTTTTGATTACTTTTTCTGTGTTCTTCTTTTGTATTTTTTGATTGTTTAAGCTCCTGGCTTTCCAGGAATTTTCTGTCAAATTATTAGCTGAACATGAACTAAAGGAACAGAAATTTCAATGACCATATGTGACAAGGAACACAGTCTTTTCCAAAATAGTTTGGAAAACTCACTAAGAAATGGCTATAGCCTTTCATAATCAAAATGAAACAGAAAAAAAAAAAATCAGGGAAAGGGTATCAGATTTCCAGAGTAACCACATTATAATATTCAAATGTGAAGTTTTCAAAACAAACAAACCACCACAACAAAAACAATTACAAGGCATTAAAAAAATAGGAGAGGATAACCCAGTGAAAGGAACAAAATAAATTGACTGAAATCATTGCCGAGGAAATCCAGACAAAGGACTTACTAGGCAAAGAAACAACTGTCATAAATATGCTTCAAAGATCTGAAGGAAAACATGGACAAAGAACTTAAAAAGTTAGGGAAGTTATATATTAAAAATATAACCATAAAGAGATACTAACCTATAAGATTCAGCAAAGGCAGTGCTCAGAGCAAAATGTATACTTATAAATGCTTATGTCATAAAAGAAAAAAAGATCTCAAAATCAATAACCTAAATTTATACCTTGAGGAACTAGAAGAAAAAGAACAAACTAAACCTAAAACTAGCAAAAGAAAGAAAATAATATATATTAAAGCAAAGATAAACAAAATAGAGAATAAAAAACAATAGAGAAAATCAATAAAAGCAAAATTTGTTTTTTTGAAATGATCAACAAAATTAGCCAATTTTAAGCTAGATTGACAAAGAATAAAAAGGGAAAAGCAAATAACTGAAATCAGAAATAAAAGTAGAATATTATTATCAACTTTACATAACTGACAAGAATTATAAGAAAATACTATACACAGCTATAAACCAACAAATGAGATACTCTGGATGAAATGGACAAATTCCTAGAAATATGCAAATAACCTAAACATACTCAAGAAGAAATAGAAAATTTGAACAGACTTATGACAACTAAAGTAATTGAATTGGTATTCAAAATATTATAACAAAGAAAATTTCAAGACCAGATGGTTTCAATAAAAAGTTCAACCAAACATTTAAATAATTAATACCTATCTTTTACAAAGTCTTTCAAAAATGAAAGTAAAAGGAGAGGGAACACTTCTGAACTCTTAAGTTCAGAATTACTTGATACCAAAGCTAAATAAGAATATCAGAGGAAAAGGAAAGTACAGACCAATATACCTTATTAATAAAATGCAGAAGTTCCCAACAAAATACTAGCAAACTGAATCCAACAGCTTATTAAAAAATTATCTACCATGACCAAGTTGGATTTATTCCAGGAATGCAAAAGTGGTTCAACTTAAGAAAACAAATCAATGTAATGCATCACATTAATAGAAAAGAGGGTGAAATATCTTGTTCAGTGTTCTGTAGTAAGATTCTAGATTATTTATCTTAAATATAATGTACAGAAATATATTCAAGTGTCCAAGTACCATCTGAGGAGTCAGAATAGAATAGGTATATCACTTTCTCCTTCTGTATCTCTGTCTCTCTCTCTCTCTCTCTCTCTCTCTCTCTCTCTCTCTCTCTCACACACACACACACACACACACACACACACACATTCTATAGCTTTATCTATGTATCTAACTAGCTATGTCTTCCCTTCTATATGCATATATATACACATATGTATATGTATAAATGAATTATATGTGTGTATACATATGTGTATATGTGTGTATATATGTATATATACACATATACAGACCATACTATATATATGGTATAGTATGTAATGTTTTATTAAAAGATCTAGGGTGTCTATGGTACTCAGATTAAGAACTTTTGACTAATGGAGAATGGGTCCATCCTTTAGAGGGTGCTAAACTTTCGGTCACTGAAGGTATTCAAGTATCAATGTGACAACCAATTGGTAAGGATATTGTAGAAAAGAAATTCATCATTCTGAACTCATTGAAACTATAATGTCCTATAAGATATTATTGGAGTTTCTGGAGCTATTTCCAACATTCAAGCACACACACACACAAACAACAGTAATGAAAATTCTTCATTTAGTCAGCTTAAGAGTATACAGGTTAAATAAATAGTTCACTTTGGGATTTTCTGTATCCATAGGCCCTTAAAGATAATCTTTAATGGAGAAAGTTTTAGGTAATATTTCTGATGAGAAATTCAGGTGCCAGATTGAATATCAGACAAAGACAATGACCAAGATTTCTTCAAATTCTGAGTCTATACTTCTAAAACTTAAAACGTTTAAAAAAGTTTAAATAAAATTTTATTGATCACACCTGTAAGAGTCATACTTTATGTGAGACAAGGACGTAAAAACAGAGATTGTGTATTATTGAGCCAAAACCACTTTTATACTATATATACAAAACTGCTGTTGATGATTACAGTGATGACAAACACAAATGAACATTTACTCTATCCTATATAGCATGATTCACATTTTGCTTATATAATTTGATTTTTCTTTGAACTCTAATTAGAGATTTCACTATTATTTTTTAATTAACAAAAAACTACAGCTTTAGATATTTTTTAGTCATTTGACCAAGACAGAGAGGACACATGTGGAGTAGAGATTTGAATCTAGGCAGTCTGTCCCAGGACACGTATTCAAAAATATCATGTTGATCACATTTCCAAAATATCTAAGATTTTTAGAGAAGAGATTTAGCTGTATGAGCAATCAGTGGACACTTGAGTCAAATTAAATGGAATAATTGTAAGGCATATAATATATGACAATATATAATAGCAACAAATTAGTTTTATATAATAGTCCAAAGCTTTTCATTGACTTTCATTTTCATTATCTTGATGAATTATTACAATAATTATAAATAAGTTATTCCCATTTCACCGATGGAGCAACAAATTAAGACAAATAAAGTAACTATCAATGTTGATAGTGGCAGAACCAAGACTTAAATTTATAGTTTTTCTCTTTTAAAGGTGTGTTACATGCTTCTCGTAAATAGTACTGTAAGTATAATTATGTAAGACTGTAATAAAGAACTTGATATTACAGAGCTGTGCTCTGTCACTTTCTTCATCTCTACTGAACTCTGACCTACATAATGTTCAGAGATTGCATCTATAAATGGGAATAGTGATAAAGTAGTAGTAAATTCAGGAAGTTATTTTAATCAATTGCATAATATATAAATAAATCATTGTCATATATTGAATATATATATAGTATTTAATAAAGGTTAACTTTTATTATCACCATTCTATTTTCAATGATGAAATCATAACCAAGCATACAGAATATAGGCAATTACTAAGAAAATTTACTTTTATTCAAGGGTTGGGAAAAACAAAACATGGCACAATGAAAATTGAATTGGTTTGTGTACACACTCCAAGGGATCCCAGAACATAGGACCTAGTTATTGAGTACGAAGATCATGGACTTAGAGAATCATATATATTTTTTAATCAAAGACTCATAGACTTATAAATCATTAAGTTATCCCTTCACTCAATAGAATCAGTTCTTGAGATCACCAAGTTCCTGCTGAATATATCTCGTACAGCCCACCTTATTTCTACTTAAATATTTCCTTGACCAGGAATGACGTGTCTCTTGGGGCTTCCAATTTCTAGATAGCTGCGAAAGCTAGAAAAGCTATGCATGTATTAATCTAAATATATCCCCTTGAACCAACTTACCCTGAACCTAGTTCAGTCTCTTGAGACTATACAAGAGAAGACTAATCCATCTTTGAATGATGAAAGCATTTATGAGGGATAAATGCCTACTCTGTTTTACCACACTTTTAACCTATTAATATGGAATTATATTTATCTTTCAGAATTATATCTTTTTTTTTGTCTCTCTTTCATCCCCACACCCAATTTTTTTCTTCTCCTTTTCCTCCTTTAAGCACTTGAGTTGTTAGTCGCACATACAGTCATAAGTTATTAGAACATAAGGGAAGTTAGAAAATATCAAGTAATTTCTCCACATTATATGGATGAGGATACTAAGGTCTAAAGAGGTGAATTGATTTGTCCAAGTTTAAACAGCTAGCCCAGCATGAAAACATAATCTAATAGATATAGATGTAAACGTGGTAAATTTGGAGTTCTATTTGTTTCTTTGTTTGCATTTAACTTTGCTTTCATGTAAGGGGACTATGTTTAAAATTATATGTCATTTATATATAGAAGGGATGGGACAGGAGGGACCCTAAAGAACTTTGTCTACTTTGTGAATTTCATTCTCAGGAAATGCAAGGATGATTTTTCATTTTCTGTCGGAAAGGACACACATGGCAGAAGAGCCTTTCTTTCTTTCTTTTTTTTTTTCTCTCCTTGTTATTTTGTCCAGATAGTTCTCACTTTCTATTCTACATTCAAGGCATAATGCTGCCTTGTGCCTTTGGAAGGATAAAGTTAAAGAATGCAGTGGAGCAGTGAAGCAGAGAGAGACTCTGGAGCCAGGTGGAATGGTCTGTTCACGGGGGATCAGTAGGAAGATGCTGCAAGGAAAGAAGTGGGTCTTTTTAAAATGAGAGATGCTTTTTAAAAATTGTATCAGCTAGATATCTAAGGAGCTTCACTCTAGGGGAAAACGGAGAACTCACTTTAAAAAGTCAATTCAACTTTATTACTGGTCCCAGTAGAAGCAGATAGATAAGATTTCTAATGAAGAATTTTGGAGGCAAGAGTTGGAGTCAGGAGAAATAAGATCTCATCCTCCCTGCTGCACTGAAATATCTGAGAGACCTTGGGCAAGTTACTGTCCCTTTCTCTATGTCATTTTTTTCTTTGCATATTAAATGACAGAATATTTCAAATGCCACTGTCAATTTTAACATTCTCTGATTCTAGATTTCCTGAACATTAATATTTGTGAAGGAAACTCTGAAATGGTAGAATCTGATCTCTCAGGTTTACAGTAAACTCTTGGAAAGTATCCCAGATAGATTTGGGACATGCCATTCTCCCAGTTACCTGAGTGCAGAGATGCATGATGTTGCCTTTAGTCACTGGCTGACATTAATCATGTCAACTTCGTTTTCTACAAGAATGACTGCCTTAATGGGAAACTCCAGCCACTGTCAACATGCCAGGGGGTGTGAAGAAGGAAGGGCAGATGAATAGGAGGGTGTTATTAAAAAGGAAATGATGGATGAGGAAATCAAGCTCCTGTACGCTGAGAGGGGGATGGAGTTGGTGTGAAAGCTGGAGCATAGCTTGAAGTAGACTGACCCATTGTCTCTGAAGAGTACTTCAAAAACATTCAACAGAAAATTGAGGCTTCTGTGTTCTGCTTACCGCCATGCATACCAGCCCATGCAATGGAAACTACGGAGTATAGTGGTTAAGAGTGCTAGCTATGTACTCGGCCTGCTTTTGAGTCTTTTACTACACCCTAACTGTGTAACAGCTTTTTGCAGTGGAGATAATAATAGTGCCTATTCAATAGAATCATTGGAATGGTTTAACAAGACAGTGCTCAAAAAGTGATTAACATAGGGCTCCACTAGTATTAAACCTTTATAAAGTGATTTGTTATCACTCTCTCCCTTTTAATTCTATATTATTTAATTTTCACTTACATCATCTGATTTAATCCTCACAAAAATCTCCAATGTAGGGTAGGAATTACCCCTATGCTGCAGATGAAGAAACTACAGCTTAGTAGTATTTAGAGTCAGATAAATTCTGAAGTTGGGACGAGAACAGAAGATGGCCAGTCTCACAGGTCAGCAAATGATTACACAGTGCTGAATGCCAGCAACATGACACATAGTCTATTTTGTGCTTTAGTATAGACTCTTAACCCTCAAGGCAGCTCAATGATACAGTCTTGTTTATATGAAGATAACTGAGATTTAGGGAAAGCAAGTGATTTACCTAATGATACAATTAGTAGAGAAAGAACCATGATTTAGTTTAAATCAGAACTTGGGATACTAAGTCCAGGTTTTTTTTTTTCTATCTTATTCTAAATATTCCCTTAATCATATAATCAGTCTGTTATATGGTATTTGGTGACAATGTGGACAAACTAAAAGGATACTTGGGAGATGAGCCCCTTATAGTTTCAATAATGCATCCAAATCACATAGTATCTCCAGCAGTGATTCTGAAAGATTGTTTCCTCCAAAATTCTGTAAAGACCAAGAATTGGTTGTAGTTAGCCTATAGGGTATCCTGTCAGACAAGACAGCATGAGTGTATGCTCATACCACATAACCTTGAGCTTTGAAAACAGATACACAGACCTGAGATAATATTTTATGATATCTACCACTTATGTGTCTTGGAAAAAATTACCTTTTAAATTTCGGATTTTTTATATGCGAAGGAAAAACAATACTACCTCTCAGGGTCATCGTAAGGATGAATCATGTAATTGAAGGTATGAGTGTTTATCCAGCGAATAGTTGCTTTAACAAAGGAAAGTGTTTTTTACATTGTAGATTTGAGCTCACTCAAAAATGTCTATGTATATGACTTTATATCTAGATAGAAATGTTTTTTCTACTGATGGTTATGAGCAATACTAAAACTAACAAGTATAAATCAATTCAATAAATATATGTTTTTCGTCTGCCCCAAGTAATGTACAGGTTGGTACTTTCCTTACACTGTGGAGAAGTCCCCATGTAAGTGTCACCTCAGAGTTTATAAACATGAGTCTAAAACAGAAAGGCCCAGGGCTTTTACAAAGCATATGGTATACATAAAATTGAAAACTAGCTTTTATTTCAAAAGGCAAAATGTTAACCTTGAACAGAAATTATCCCAAGGGATATATAACTTTGATGTGTTCTATGCATAAGCTATATAACTTCTAGATTTCTCTTAATATCAGTTATCACCCTCAATTAATTTTTGTTTTATATTTACTAAGTTATGGGAAATTATTTCTTACGAAAGTAAGAATAATTGCAGAGGCCCATTGGTAGTGCTGTCCAATAGAACTTCTGCTGATGATAGAAGAATTTTCTGTGCTGTCCCATACTGAATACAGCCAGTATGTCTGAACAACTAAATTTTAGATCTTTATTTAATTTTAATTAAGTTACATTTAAGTAGCCATATGCAGCAAGTGGGCACTCTATCAAACAGCATAGGTAGCAAGGAGATGGCATTGTTCTCAGAGTCAGGTGACTTGGATTCTAGTCTAACCCCACCAGTCTGTGTATTACTATCTATACAAAACACTCTTCTTGCAAATGCCTGCTCTGTCTGGGACTAAGTGACCCTATTCATAGAATAAAAGAGTTTCACTAGGTCCAGGACTACAAACTAGTGACATTGAAGTCACCAGCACCGATTCTCCTGCTCATGGCAGACATCACTAATCAATCTCCATACTTCTCTCCGCTGAGCCAATTGTGGCATTCATATCCTTCTCTACATAACATCCCAGCAAGCCCTTGCCAATAGAGTATAGTTGGAATGTGAGAAATAGCTGATGTTCATTTTCTTTCCTAAATAGCTGTATAGTCCCTTACAATTCCAAATTATCTGGTTGAGTCTAAATTTTCTTGCATTTTAGGAGGAATAAACTCTCATATAAAAAGGATTTGGTTGTTATTCCTGAGGTTGAGTGGAAAATAATTGATTTGATCATCTATGAATTTATTTAAATAGTTTCAAACCTGCTTGTATAGCATGTGATGAGAAAGTATGTACTTAGAAAAATTGAGTACTAGTTCTAGACCTTAAAATTATTTGCTGTGCAAAATCATTAGCCATTCAAGGTATTTGAGCCTCAGTTTATCCATCTGTAAAATATAGAGAATTAAAGGATCTATTGTATCAGTTTCACTTGCAATGAGTCAGTGCCAGCAAAGTACTTAACTAAAGACAAAAATGTTACTTTTATGCTGGTGGTGAAGTATGGCTACTTGGTATTTTTAAGTAGTATAGATGGTCTTTGGCCAAACAGAATAAAAACTTTATTTTGATTAAAATTACGACTGTTTTATTTGCAAAAGACAGTAGGGACAAGAAGGGACAATCAGTGATGATTGTTTATGCATACAGACACTTTAACATGTACTTGCTTGTTGTAGATTTTATATTAAGACATATTGGCATGGGATTATGAAATGTGATAAATAGAAGAGAACCTAGAGGTCATCTGTTACAGGTTGGATTTTCCAGGAAGCAGACTCTGCGATGGGTATTAGCACGGAGAGTGTTAATTGGAAAGTGCTTTGGGTATCAGCAACTGTACAAAGAGAAGAAAAGAAAATAGGATTGGGATTGAGCAGAGGGAAAAGTCAGCCTGTGATTCAGCCTCTATGGAACACCTTAGCCAACCTTATGAGACATTGTGAAGATAGTGTGATCCTCAGATCTGTCCTGAGTTGAAGCAAGAGAGCCAGGCATTTATACTCCCATAAATTAATCAGTCATTGGATATAGGTAGGCCATTCCAGGAAGGGAGTACAGCTTTCTTCAGCTGAGGCAATTCCCAAAGGTGGCTGGGAGCTGAGAACTATCTTCTTTCCTCCATAAACTGGGAGAATAAGGCCCTTATTTTTGAGTGGGGGAGAGATCTGGGTAGCTCTTTGCAGCACCCACCAAATCATCCAATTCACTACTCTTCATTTTAAAGAATGAAAATGAAGGCTCAGCTATAAATGGACCTACTGACAAACAGAATTATTGGGTATACTAGGACTAGAATCCAAATCTTCATACTCCCAAATAATTGTTTACCCATCTACCTACTCCTCTTAACTTCACTCTGTAGAGAACTTAAAAGTCAGCACTAATTCTGGTCACGCATGCTGAGTCTTCAGAGTTGATTGCACACTTATGATGTTTAATTAATCATGACTTTACAGAATTAGATAAACCCAGGTGACAAGACTGAGTTGATTGGGCCCTCTGCCCAATGCTTGTCACTTCATCCCCTTACCTCTTATTGACTCTGTAGTTCATTTTCTGCTAACAGTTATTCCAAAAACTTTCTCTGCTTCATAACCACAAACACTCTTAGCTTATCCATTTCAGCAACCCCAGCCCAAATGTAAATAATAAAAATTAATTTTACATAAAAAGGTCCGAATCCTTTTTTAGAAGTCTCATCCATGATAACTACCATTAGAAAATATTTGGAACAAATTTTTTAAAACTTCGGCACTATTTGGGGATAGATAATTTTTTATATATGGAATTATTCTTTGCATTGTAGGATATCTATCAGCATCCTTGGCCTCTATCAACTAGATGATAGCAACACCTCCCTCCAGTTGTGGCAATACAGAATGTCTCCAGACATACTAAATGTACCCTCATTGGCAAGATCACCCCTATTTGAGAGCCATTCCTACAGGGATCCTCAAACTTAATTCTTCTGATTGCAAAGAAAGATCTCTTCCTCCTTTTTCAAAGCCCTGTGCTCTATTCTCTTCTGCCATTATTGCCTTCTACCTGTTTTCCTCATATATTTTAAAAGGAAAATATTTAAGACTATGTTTTTTAAGAAAATATTCTATATTCACTTCAACTCCCGTTCAGTTTACCTTTCTGTATCTCTTCCTCCTCCTCCTCCTCTTCCTTTTCATTTGTACTCTTCTTAAGAGTTCAACCTTATCTTTAATATATGTTTTCTTTTGTACATGTTTTTATATTATACAAACAATAGATAGTGTGCTTTATACATTTAATAAATGCTATTAAATTACATATATATCACACCAAACAATGCTTGTTTTTCATTCAACATATACTAATTCCCTTTTTTATCATAATACATGCAGATCTACCTTATTCATTTGAACACACCAAAATCTACTAATTCACTCCCTTCCTGATAAGTATTTAATTTATTTTCCTTATTTTACCTTTACAAACTGTTGCAGTGAACATTCTTGTATATATGTCTTTCTGATATAAACAAAATACTTTCTCTAAGGGATAATACCTAGAAATAAAACTTATAGATAGGAAAGATTGTGCATCTTCAACTTTACTATGCAATTTCCCACCAAAGTGACTGTACAAATTTATACTCTATTCAGTAGTGAATTAAAATGACCGTTTCCCCAGATCTTTGGTGACATAAGTTAATGTTCATTTGATTAATGACTAATGTATTTTTTTAATTGAAGGCTACATATGAAGAGTATAGGCACAAAGATTACTGATTATACTTGTATAGTTTAAGGATTTTTTGCATTGATGTACACCTATATAACCATCAGAGATCAAAATAGCATTTGTAACACTCACAAGGTTATTCCGTGACTCTTATTAGTCTATTTGGTATTCAATTGCTACCATGACAAATTAGTTTAAACTTAGTGTGACTGAAATTATACAAATTTATTACTTTATATAAGTTTAACATGAGACTCACTAGACTAAAACCAAGGTGTTGGCAGAACTTCATTTCTTTCTGGAGGCCTTAGTGGAGAATCTGTTTCCTTGCCCTTTCCAGATTCTTGAGACTGCCATGTTTCTTTGGTCATGGCCTCCTTCTTCCATTCTTAAAGCCAGCAACATCGCCTCTCTCTGACATTGTTTTTACTGTCACATCTCTTGGTCTCCTCTTGTTGCATAACCTCCCTCTTCCATTTATAAAAACATCTGTGGTTACATTGGACCCACCTAGATAATCTAGAATAATCTCCCTATTTTAAGATCAGCTGATTCCTTTGGCAACTTTAATTCCCCTTTGCCACATCACTTGACATATTCAAAGGCTCTGGGATTAGTATGTGAATATCGCTGAGGGGTCATTATTCTGCCTACTACATATAGGAGGTAGCCACTATTTTGACTCCTAGGATTATAAATCAGTTCTATTTTCAATTTGATTTCTTTTTCTTTAAGGCATATGGAATTTACATTATGTGCTATTCCTCTGTCTGCTTTCACTTACCATGGTTTTTTTTTTTTTAGATTTTATCTATATTATCAACGACTTGTTTTATTTTTTTATAATATTTCTCTATATAAGTGTGTCAGCTTTGTTTATTCACTCTGCTGTCAAAGGGCATTTTGGTCATATAGAGATTTTGTCTTTTAAGACTAAATCTACAAATATTTTTGCACAAGGATTTGTGGACACTGGCACTCATATCTATAAGGTATATAACAAAAAATGGGGGTCCCTACGTATAAGGTAGACATTTCTGTTTAACTTAAAAAACTGCCATCTAGTTTTTAAAAGTGATTTTATCATGTTAGTTTCCCACCAGCAATATAAGAGAATTCCAGTTATTTCTCAACATCCTAGCCCACACTTCATATTACCCATCTTTTTCAAAAGTCATTATGCCTGATAGGAAGTATTTTTCTGATTATAAAGGGGCTCCTCATTATGGTTAATTTACATTTTTCTGAAAGCTAATGATTATAAGTGCCTTTTCATGTTTATTGGTCTTTCATATAACTTCTTTTGTGCAGTGCTTGTTTGAGTCATCTGTTTATTTTTTAAATTAGACTTACAGTTTGATTTTTGATTTGTAGAAGTTTGTTGCATAACTAGATATGAATCCTTTCTCAGATATGTGTATTGCAAATATTTACTTCTAGTCTGTGATTTGTTTTTTTTGTTTTGTTTTGTTTTTTTACTTTCTTAATAATATTGTTTGATAAGCAGAAGTTTTTAGCTTATAAAAAGACCTTTTTTTCTTTTTTCTTTTGTGGTGCTTTTTGAAGCCTATTTAAGACTTTTTTTGTCTACCTAGTATTTATTTAAGAAAAAATATATCCTACATCTTCTTCTAGAAGCTTATACCTTTCACATTTAGGCCTATGTTATACCTCAAATTAATTTTTATACCTTATGTGAAGTAGAGGTGAAGGTTTATTTATTTCTCTATAGACATCTAATTGTCCATGTGCCATCTTTTGAAAATGATGTTTTCCAGACCGAATTACAGTGCGTCATATTTTTTTAAATATCAAATGATCATATAATTTATAGGCGAAATGGTTGTTTAATATATATATTTCCCAAATAACATAATTGGTCAATTTATAACATCAGTTGCATTAGTCTTTCTCTTGTTTTGGGGTCCTGGTTTTAAATGTGGAATGATTAATAATTCTCCCATTAATAGTATGCATTCAAACCCAATCATTTTATTTAAGAAGATGGAAACATGACTTTGGGTTCCTTTCTGTCAGTCTTTTCCTATATATTTTATTGAATTTATTTTGTACTTTTCTATTATTATGATATAAATTTCCTAATAATAAAAAAGTGATAAATACCAATATTTACTGAGTGGTAATGGTATGCAAACACATGATGTTCACAGTGAACCAGGGTTCTCTTAAGCACAAGCTTATATGATAAATAAACAAGAATACTTAATAGCCATTGTCCCACTTTCTTTGTTTAAACGATCCTAGAGTCAATTATTGATATTATCTCCATTTTACAGATGAACAATCAACCTCAAGAAGATAAAGTTACTTCCCTAAGGTCATAGAGCATTAAATGATAGTAAGTTATATGTTTTAGGCATAGCATCTTATGATTTTAGGCTTGGATTGTGCCTTAATGTCTGTTTTCTTTAGCTCAGTTTCAGTCATCGACAATATTCCAGGTGGTCAAGAAAGAGATCTTGCAAAACTATACTTCCAAACCTGAGTGACATGTTCATCCTCCCAAGTGAGAATGTATAAACTGGAAATTAAGAGCTTTATCTCTAGTTTAAGATAGATATGAATACGGCTCTGTTACCATTAGCTCTGAGTCATTGAGTAAACTATGTAGCATCTCTGAATATCAGTTCCTTATTGGTTTTAGTGAGAAGAATAATACCTATCTTACAGGGTTATTTTGAGAATCAAATGAGATAATGCCAACCTCTACCTAGCAGAGATCTTGGCAGGTAGCAAATTCTAGTATATACTACTATTATTGTTTTTTAATCTGGATAGATTGAACTTTAAAAATATATATGAATTAAAATTCATAGACTTCTATTCCTGTGGGATACTCAGAATACAGCACTGTCCTTTCCTTAAATTATTTAAAGCCAGCCACTTGCTCCTTTTGAGACTTCTTATACCTGTGCTTAATTTCCACTTTTTTCAACTTTAGTTCAAGTGTTATACTTTTAAGATTATAAGGTACTTGTGTCAAATATTGAATGTTTTTTTTTTCTAGAATACCCTAAAAGTGAATAGCACAAGATAGGTAGCCAAAGAATATTCTCATTTATTATCATGTTGTCTCTCCATTTAATTTTAAGGACACCATATTTTCTTTATAGAATCATTTGAGTCTTTTATTGTTATAAATAAATTATACTATCTACCATTCTACTTCCTTTAAGATCATGTAGTAATTTTTTAGATGTTTTAAATGCGTATATTATCTCAGGTAATCATTGCAGCCCCTCATTTATTTTAGATACTATTATTTCTACCTAAAAAAAAAAAAAAAAGAAACTGATACTTAAAAACACTTAGTGGTTTAAGTGAGATCTGAACCCAGGTATACATGATTTTACAGTTCAGCTTCTTAAATACAGAACATTATTAACTCTAAGATGGATTGCTAGTGAGAAAGTAATTCTAGTCATCTCTTTGATGATTATAATGGAGAATCGTTCTGTTCCCTTGGCTAATTTCTCAGTTGTTTTCTAGTATTCCTTTTCTCTTCTCATTTCTCTTTTCTGATATGTCCCTCTATACTCTTGACAGGTTGCTACTAGAAACATTTCTGCATATTAACTTGAATTAACTTATCTCTACCTCATAAACCAATATGTGAGTGACAGGTCCTTCAACACACCTGGACACATGAGGTGCATCTCATCTTCACTAGTTTATGTGGGTCTGTCATACTTCATCTCACTATAATCCCAAATCCTTCTTTTTCTCTCTCCCGGGGCTGAATAGCAACTCAGCCAGCACTTTCAGGACTGCCTTTGCCCCACCTCAGAAAAAAAAAAAACATTGGCTTAATCACAAAGAGAACTCAAATGCACTATTACAGTTTCTAGTTGGATAATGCTGGGATAAATCTTCAAAGGAAGTAGACATGTGATGAGAAACAGTGGAGTGTGTTAGAAAGGGCACTGAGTCTAAAATTAGGAAATCTTGATATGAATCCAAGTTCAGCCTGTCACCTCTGAGTCTCAAATTTCATACCTCCAAAATGAAATCAAATATTGAGTGGGGTAAAATAGGTGAACGTATACTATTTAAAAACCATGCCAAACAACAATTGTCATGAAAGGCAACAAAATACGCTGTTGGTTTTTGGTAGATCATCCTTTAATTTATTAGATGAAGTTTTATTTAATTATTTAATTTAATTATTCTATTTTATTAATTTAGATTCATTCATTAATTTATTCAAAAATATTCATCAACTGATGAACTATAGAAATTAACATTAGTAGATCAATCACTCTCATATGTAAAAGTAATAAAGAGAAAATATAACTGAAGAAAGGATGGCATTTATATTTGTGAAAAATATAAGAATTAGTGTAACAACAAAAACGCAGAAACTCTAAAATAATATGTAGGTCAAAGAAGAACTCAAAAAATACTTATTCTTCTTGAATGAAAATAAACTATTTTAAAGCTATTGAGTCTTTCTTAAATTTTAGAAACTGGCATTTCTATTGTAGATTCCAAAGGATATTAGGGAAGACCTTAATAAAATTATTTTAAAATTCTTCTGGGAGATTAATTATGCAATACTGATTTCGTTATTCTTAAAAAGAAAATTTAGAAAGGATTTACATCACATGAATATTTAAAATATTTCTGAGCTACAATAAGTAAAATGTTTTTAACATCAGAATATAGAAAGAAAAAGGAATTTAAAAACTATAAAATCAGATTCTAGTGTGTACTGTGATTTAAGAAATACAAAATGTATTTATATCAGTGAAAAGAAAGAAAAAGAGAAGGAAGTATGGAAAATGGAAAGAAAAGAGAAAGGAGAAGAAAAGAAGGAAGGAAGGAAGGAAGGAAGGAAGGAAGGAAGGAAGGAAGGAAGGAAGGAAGGAAGGAAGGAAGGAATGTAGGAAAATAAGAAGTTTATTCAAAATATGGTGGTGGAGCCTTATTTTCCATTAGGGAGAAATAAATATCTGCATCATTAAGTCTTTTGCTGAATAGTAAGGCATGTGTGCAAAGGATGAAATTCCGAGGGTCTAGACAAAGAATGAATGGGTGTTGTAAGGTGAAAAGTTTCTAGAGCTGATAAAAGAGTGGGCGACATTCAAGTTCTAATCAGCCAAGATGAATATGTATTGGACATGTGCATCCTTTTGGATAATCCAGACAGAAAATACATTAGAGGTGGGGCTACAGTAGCCCTAGAATAGAATGTTACTCAATTCCCCAATTCAAAATTATTTTTAAAAACTGTCTCACTAAAAAATATCGGTGTATTTCATGGGTAACTTAACTGTCCAGAAGAACAAAGTCCAACACTAAAAAATAATCCTATGAAATCCAGCATTTATTGAAGATTACTGTGATTTCAAGAAGCATGAAAATGTAACACAAAAGCTGGAGGAAGATCAGTAAATAGAAACAAATCCAGAAGTGAGTGCAATGATTGAATTAGAAGATCAGGATTTTAAAACAGCTATTATAAATCCAATCAGTGTGCTTAATGACATAAAGGGCAATGTAGACACAATTTTGAGGGAAATGGAAAATTAAAGAAAACAAAAGCCAAATAGGAATTCTATAGGAATTCTAGAGATGAAAAGAAACTATCTTGAATATTAAAACAAAAATCCTAATGAGATTAATAACAGATTAAATATGGCAGAGAGTGGGGAGAGATGGAAAAGATCAAAGAACTTGGATTAATGGAATAGAAAACATCAACATGGAAGCACAGAGTAAGGAAATAGAAAAAAAGAAAAAGAAAAAAGGCACAGTGCCAAAGTGACCTGGTGGACTACAACAAGTAGTCTAATATATAAATCTTAAAATTTTGAGAGGAGAGGAAGATGTAGGAAAAATATTTGCAGAAATAAAAGCTAAAGTTTTCAACGTTTTAGGAAAACTATAAACTGACATATCTCAGATACTGACAAACTTAAGATTAAACACAAAGTAAACCACACCAAGGCATATCATAATGAAGTTTCTGAAAGCCAATGATGAAGAGAAATATCTTAAATCAACCAGAGAAAAGACACATAACATAGATAGGAACAAACATTAAAAAAACCATAGACTTTTGTTCTAAAGATTTTCAATTCAGACTACAGTGTAACATCTTTGAAGTACTGAAAGAAAATACGTATGTGTCAACTAAGAATTCAGTACCCAGTGAAGACATCTTTGAAAATGAAGGTAAAATACTTTTTTAAAAAAGGAAAGCTGTGAGCGTTTTGTCATCAGCTAATCCACTCTAAAACAAATATTAAAGATTTTTTTTAGACAGAAGGAAATGGTATGACAAAAACGTGGGTCCACACAAAAGAATGACGCTTACTAGAAATAACAAAATAATGAGTAGATATTAAAAACAAACAAACCTGGATTGTTTCCTGGTAATGACAGAGTGCCTTGTATAACAGTACATGTACACTTTTTCTGTGGGTGCCACTGGGTGAGGGAAGCATGGCCATCTCTCTCATTTCCCTGCCATGCTGAATGCTGGTCCACTGATATCACTGTACTCCGAAAAGGGGGAATTATCTGGCAAGAACATTACTTTGGCTGCTGTGTTCAAAGCTCCCATTTGACCAGATATCACATACTTCATTCACACCAACTTAGCACTCAAACAATAGAGAGCCTTATGCTGTCAATGAATCAGCAGATCATTAAACCAGTGCTGAGTTGTGGGTTACTGGCAGAGAACAACAGCATCAAGCAAAGCCTTCAGAACCATCCCTGGAATGACTCTGCTTCCTGTAAGCAAACTGGATATTTTGAAACTTGCTCCTGGTGGGTATGCGGGCCGTTTCTGCATTTGGACTGAAAGTTAGATGATCCGTATGGCATAAAGCTGCCTCTCCCAAGAGTAACTACAATTGTCCCAAGATGCTCCATACAGACCTTAGCAGAACCTTGAAAAGCCCAGAGATCCAAAGAACCCTCTGAGCACCATGCAAGAAGATTCATCATAGGGCCTGGAATCCACTGAAAAACCTAAGAATCCTGTTGAAGCTAAACATATATGACAAAGACCCTGTGCCAGAACACCATTCTTCGTCAGGCGAAGAATCTCAAGCTCTGGGTAGATAAAGCAGCAGCAGCAGCCACACTAGAGGCCAGATCAGATGAGAAGGGGATTCCAGGCAAGAAGCCTGCAGTAGGGAAGAAGGGAAAGAAGGCTGTTGGTATTACAAAGCAGAAGCAGCCCTGGGCTGGGAAAAAAGGCTGCGGCTACCAAGAAACCCACTGAGAAGAAGCCCACAGAAAAGAAACCCACCACAGAAGAAAAGAAGCCTACGGCATAAACTGAAATTAGTTTATTCCTTAAAGGTCAAATCACTTTGGACAGCTAATTTTGAGGGAAAAAAAAAATCCCGATCAAAGAGGCAGTGAGAAACACGGGGGGAAAAAAGGTTAAATGTACAGATGATAACAGTGACAGACGCTGGAAACAAATAATTATTTCAAAGTGCTAGAAAGCAGTCAACAGCAGGAAGAAACTGGCCAGAATTTGTCAAAAAAAGGAGAAAAGTCTTAAAAGCCAGAGAAAAAAATGAGACGTGTATAAGAGAGCAATAATAACAATGAAGGCTCGCATTTCATTATACAAAAGGGAGGTAAAAGATAAGACAGTGACATCTGAAAAATTCTGAAAGAGGAAAAACAAAAACAAAACATACATAAGATTCAAAAATGAAGACAAAATAAAGACATTTTCAGATAAAAACAGAAACACATTTTTGCAGCAGACACACTATAAGAAGTGCTGAAATTTTTCCGACTTAAAGAATATAATGCAATATGTTCATATGAATCTACAGGACAAAAAGAAGAGCATTAGAAATAATAAATATGTAAGTCAACATGAAAGTGTTTGTTAATTTATTTTAAAATCAATTGAATAAAGTGAAAATGAAGATAGCAACAATAACGAATGAAAAATGTCAAATGAACTTATACTACTATAAGGTTATTATATGTGAAGTCACAAATAATTCAAAGTAAACTGTGAAAAGTGAAAATGCATATTATAATATCAAAATGAATTCATAAGTTATTTTATATGTGGGTCCATGTATAAGTGGACCTGTGCAGTTCAAACTTGTATTGTTCAAGGGTCAACCATGTTCTTAATTCACAACTGGGGATATGCATATGTGGGGGGTTGACTTAAATTATATGCGGTTCTTAGACTGTGTGCTCCTCACCTCTGCACTGTTCAAGGGTCTTCTCTCTCTCTCTCTCTTGACAGGCAGGCAGACAGACAGAGATAGACAGACAGACAGATAGATAAAAGGAAAACGATAATGGTGATGATTGCACAGCAATGTGAATGTGGTTGAAGCCACTGAACTGTTCACTTAAAAATGATAGAATCTATAGGAATATAGGAAAAACAAAAACAGGGTAAAATAGAATATAATCAGAAAGAGATTAGATTTAAACATGAGCTAGTAATTTAATTTTATATTAAATATAAAGTAACTGAACATGCCAAACAAAAGGCAGCAGTTGTTAGACTGGTGAAGCCTCTATGCTCTTAACAACAGACACATTCAACTTTCTAAGGCATAGATAGTTTGAAAGAAAATGGACAGGAGAAAATGAAAGAAAATGAAAAAATATTCACAGGAGAGCTGGTGCGGCTATGTTAACATCAACAAAGTAACAGTTAAGATAAAAAGTCTTTCCAAAGATAAAGTAGATTGCTGTACAACCTTAGATATTAATCAGTCTTAAATGGTAAATACTAAATGTGTATGCAGTTTAATAACAGCAGTTCAAAATGCATGATGAAAAAATTTGACAGGTTTAAGAGAAAAATACATTAAAACTTAGCCATAGTTGAAGATTGAAATACTTTCCTTTCAGTAATCGATTGGAAAATTGGACATATTTCACTAAAAGCTAGAGATGATTTGAACAACATTATGAATGAATTTGACATGATTGACACACAAACAAACACTAATCCAATAACTGCAGGACATGTATTTTTTTCAAGTGCCCTTGGGAGAGCTGCTATGATAGACTCAGTGCCGAACTATAAAAAATCCTGTGGATTTCAAAGGATTCAAGCAATACAGACTGCTTCCTGACCACACTAGAATTAAATCATAAATAAAAAAACAATAAGATATCTAGAAAATGTACAAATATTTTTAAAGTAGACAACATTTCTAAATATTTATGTCAAAGAAGAAATCACAAGACAAATAGAAATTATTTTCAGATAAATATTAAAAATACAGCATATCAAAAATTGTGAGATACAGCTAATGCAGTTCTTAAAGAGACATTTATACTTTTAACTACCACTTAAAGAGGGAAAAGGTTTAAATAATAAAAGTATTTTTGTTCACCGAGGATATGATATTAACATAGAAAATTTTAAGAAATTTATAAATAAGCTACCAGAACTAATATGTGAGTTAGGAAATTTTGCAGGATACAGGTTCAATATATAAAAGAATACATTTCTAAATTCTAAGTAGCTAATAATTGGGAAGTGAATTTTTAAATATTACTTACAATTAGCATCAAAATATAAAATAATTAGGAGTGAACGTAATAAAAATTGTAGAAGACTTCTATATTGAACATCAAAACACACTGCAGAGAGAAATTATAAACAACCTAATAAATGAAGAGATACACAAAGACCATTAATTTAAAGATTTAATGTTCTTAAGATAGCCGTTCTCCTTAAACAGGTCTATAGATTCAGTGCCATACTGGTCACATTTCCAGTAGCTGTTCATTATAAAAATTGATAAGGTCACTCTAAAATTTAGAAAGACAACCTAGAATAGTCAAGAAAATCTTAAAAATCTTAAAAAACAGACTTGTAGGACTTATTATGACTGATTATAATATTTACTATACATCTACAATAATCAAAGTGCTCTTATTAGTAATGGATAAATAAATTGACAATAGAGGGAAGAGTCTAGACATAAATCTGCATGTATTTGGTCAATTGATTTTTTAGGATAACTAGACATCAAGGTCGCTTGATGGTAATTCAGTGGGAAGACATGATTTCTTCAAAACAGATACTGGAATAATAGTATATCCATTTGGAAAAAAACAAGCTTTGAGGCCCACTTCATACAATACATAAAAATTATTTTGAACTACATCATAAATATAAATATAAAAACTAAAACTATAAAACTTCAAGAAGAACAAAAGGAGAGTATCTTTATGATCTTGAGTAGGAAAATATTTCCTGAACATAAAACACATTAATCATTTAAAAAGATAGATTAAACTTTATTACATTAAAAACCCTTTGATCTTAAATCATTTTTAAAAATGAAAGTACAAGGCACAAACTGGGAGAAAATGCTTACTTTAAAGAACTTAAATAAAGAATATATAAAGAACTCCTTTAGCTCAATAATAAAATATAAATAACCTAATAAAATGGGAATGGACTTTATCAGAAAGAAAGAAGTTGAAAATATCTTCAGCCACACCATTGAGAGACCGCTATTCACTATTCAATACCACTATTCAATATCAAAATTAGTGGAACTACCAAATGCTGATAGCAATGTAGAATCACTGTACTTTAATGCATTGTAGGTGGGATATAAAATGGTTTCAGCTTCTTGAGAAAACAATTTTGCAGTTCCTAATAAAGTTAAACATGTATTTACATTGTGGTTTCATTTCTTGGCATTTAACCAATATAGATGAAATTGTACCTCTACAAATAATTTATAGAACAATATCCATAGAAGCTTTATTCATAAGAACAAAAGACTCATAAGAATCCAAATGCCTTTTACAAAAAGCATTATTTCTTACTACCATGCATTAAAATTTTTGGTTAAAATTTTTATCATTAAAAAAAAAGAACCCAAATGCCTAATGACAAGAATCACAAATTGTGATAAATTTATGCAATGGAATAGTATGCAGCAATAAACAAAGAAAAAACTCAAAAGCATTATGATGAATTAAAAAAAATATCCAGGTACTAAAGAATGCATGCTGTATGATGCATTATGGCATGAACTTTAAAAAAATAGGCAAATTTTTCTATGGCGATAGAAATCAGTTGTATGTTTTGGGTGGAGGAATACTCCAAAGGAATATGAAACATTTTGGGGGTTGTGGTAAGAAGGGAGAATATTTTTATCAAAACCCATTCAAATGTACATTTGTTCATTTTATGTAAAATTTACATTAGTTACAAAAAGGACAAAAATTGTCCTAAGCTTTTTAAGAAAAAATAAAGAACCAAGATTACATTTCTCATAAACCTTCCTACAGCCTCCTTTTGAAAAGGTCTAATAAATCCTGCCAGATTTAGCAGATAAGAAGATTTTTCACCCATAAGAATTCTCCCTTTTCTCAAAGCCTTGGTATTTCAATAAACCCAAATATTATTAATTTAACCTTAGATATGATACTTGATATGACTCTAGATACAATTTGAAAATACCAGCTATCATTTTGGGGAACAATGATTGAATGTGGATACAGGTGTAATATTTGATGATAATTAGTATTTTTTATTTTATTGGTATGAGAATGTATTCAGGTTTTGTAGAAAAAAGATTTTTTTAGAGGAATGTAGTCTAATTTGCTAGGGGTAAAATGGCATAATATTGATTATACTTTAACATCTAAGTAAAAATTAGACAAATTAAATCTGAGAAAATAATTACCACATCTGGATGATGGTTGTATAGATGCTGGTTATACTTGCCTCTGATTTTTTACAAGTAAGGTAAAAAAATAAAATAAAATTATTTTTAAAAATTTAAAAAGGTATCTTCTCTCTAGAATTCTATTCTACCAATTATGAATATCCTTTAAATGCTTAGATGAATGCCTAGGTAATCAATTTCTTTCTAAATTCAAAGTAGCATAAACTAAAAATTTCATAATCCCATTATTAAATATTATATTGCATTTCCCTTTTTTAATGTTCCCTGGAGGAAGGTCAAAGTTAAGCATTATGCATCATTTCCATACCTTTACCTTAGCCCACTCTTCTTCATGGATACAAATATTGGAATCATTCTGGATTTTTGAAATTATTCTCTTCTCCAGTGATACTCTTGTAGTTTTCAGCAAAGAAATGTTCTTTTCTCGACAGAGGAATGTGCATCTTTAGAAAATTACTTCCCAGCTGATTCTAGTCTGTCAGCTCCATTTCCTTCCCAGCTCTTGGTCAGGAACTTGGCAGGTCTTGTACAAATTTTCTGGGTCCATATTTTGTATTGATTTGCTCTCATATTTGTTTCCTTTTGAAATCTGATTTTATTAACTGCAGCTTTCTATTGCAAGCTGCCCCAATTCTCTATAGAAATGTGTATTAAATGAAAGAATAAATGAATGAATGATGCAGTGAATGAATTAATGATTACATGAGAAGCCCTGTTGGGTTCTTTTATCTCTGTTGGGTTCTACAAAAAAGTCGTCATTCTTATCTCTGCAAAATGAGGAATTTTGGCCAGCATATTTAACAGGTCCTTACAGATAAATAAACAATCACTATTTTAAATTGGCTTTATTTTATACCACATATGCCAATATGAGGCTCAGAAAATCATTTCTCCCAGATCATTTAATACTTTTGTCCTGGTTTTCTTTTTCATTACTTTTCCCTGTGTTCCTGATGAAACATTTTCCTGGTTTCTGTTTCTGCTGTAGTGAGAGCTGTTTTCCTCACCAGGGTTTCTGGGCTCATCTGAAGGGCACATCACATTCTTTTTTCTCCCTGAGGGTTTTTAATGGACAAGAGAATGTGTCAGGCAGGTGGATGCTGGGCAGTATTTTCATTCGTAATTAGTGTAACAACTAGGAAGTTTCAGCCTGTCTGTGCCATGCGCTCCTCCCCACTGACCATCCTCTTCAAAGCCAGTGATCAGAATTCAATTCCATTTCTCTGGGAAAAAAACAAGATATCGATGGGTTGCTTTATTTTTAGTATATTTGATGTCGTGTCAGAGATGAGACTATTGGTAGATGAATAAGAATTTTGATCTACTGTGATTTTCTGTGTAGCAGAAGTGATAACGTTTGCTTTTTGCATCTCTTCCCTAATAATATTTAAAGTTCGTGGAGATCTTTCACTCTTTCACTGCTTATCAAATATAAGCTGAATCAGTTTATTGTCCTCCTGTGCAGTTGAAGCCAAGACCTGTGACTCTGAAGGCTTTGCCCAAGTTCACCAGATTCAAAAGTAAATGAGCCACACTTTTGCCTTCCAGTGCAGTGCTGGTCCAGTGTGTTTCTTCGCACTGGGCCGCCTTCCTCAAGCACGCTAACTATAAATGACAGCCAGTATTGATGTTAATCTTCCAGGATGTCAGGATACTAGCACTTGATGGTATCTCGAAAATGGAATATTCATTGAGCCATGGACTCTCTGTTTAAGGGTTGCCTGGAGCCAGAGACAATACAGAGAATGAAAACAGTAAATTGAAAACAAAGTCCATGGTTCTTTCCATGAGCTTGCAAAAGTCATTTACACATAAGGAGTGAATAATAAGTTTTCTACTGACAGCAATGACAAGCCCGAGCCCTGAGTGGCAGACACTGCGTTTCACTTTGAAATCAACTTTTATGTGAATTTCGAGCCAACTTCTATACTTCTCATGGTTGAAGTTAACTCATGGACACACTTCTATAGGGACTTTTTGCATTATAACTTTATGGAAACCTCAGTTTCTACCTTACTGACTGAAAGATCGGATTACATGTTCTTTAAAGACACTTCTTTCTGTGCTTTTTGCATTCTGTTATTATCCTTAGAATATAGTTAAAATTTACAATCTAGAACACTATTTTTTTTAATGACGGAGTTGAGATCTCTTTGCCTTTTGGGAAATTGGCTCAAAGCACTGTGTCATACACCATGGAAATTCAAACTGCTTGCCAGGTTTTCTGCAAATTCCTAAGGAGGATGGAGTATGAGAGAAGGAAGAGCTTTATTCTCAGGGCCATTAGGATATCCTGATTAAGTTGAAGGCTTGCCTTGCCATCCTGCATTTGGAAACTCGAGTCTCTCCAGCATTGCTGCGGACCAAAAATAATACAACTTTTTCCAAACTAATCACTGGCCCAAGGTATGTATCTTTCCCAATATTTTGATTTCGACTACAGAAGAGTTTAGTCACCTCTTCTGTTAACTTAACATCTTGAAGGTGCATGTCTTCAGGGCCCCACTTTCACCCCAGGAATTTGCCAGGCATATTTCTTAGAAAAAAATAAAAAGTCTCCTTTTTAGGGGAAACTCTACAGCAAATTTTAAAGATTCCCCTTCATTATAAATCCATTTTGTACTCAACAAGAAGAATAGACCCCCAACAGCTGGTTGTTGAACAGATAAAACTTTCTGTGAACATTTTCAGTGTCATTAAGCGTTCTTCCACAGCATCATCTTTAATGGCCGTGGAGCATTGAAACATATGCAGGCCCTGTAATTTATTTAACTGATCCTCCATTGTTGGGCAGTTAGGTTGGTTTTCAAAAGTCATGGATTTTTAGGATATTTTCATTTTTTAAAAGCACTTGCAAATTTGATAGGAGAAAAATATACCATTTCTGTGTTATTTTACTTATGTGCTTTTCCTTTTGTTTTCCAGTAAATGTAAATACTTCTCTCTTTAAATGATCATTTAAATTTTTATTCCTCCATCCTGTCAGATAATCTCGTTGGCTCTGATTCCAAAATATGTACTAAATCTCTCCACTTTTCTCCGGCTTCACTGCCATCACCATAATCCGAACCACTGTTTCACTTCAACAGCTGAAATCACCTTCCAGCTGAACTACCTGCACCCACCCTTGCCTTCCTGCAAGGAATTCTCTTCTTAAAAGACAAATTGGATAATACTCGCCCCTGCTAACACAATGGAATGACTTCTCATTCCTCTTGTAGAACAACCCCACAGCCTTCACATTTCTAGGAGGCCTGGCCCCTGCCTCAGCTCTGCCCTTGACTTGTATTACTCTACCCATTCATTCACTGTCCTTCTGTGGCACCAGTTGTCTTTCCACCTTTTTTTTTGTTGTTGTTAACAAAGATCAAGCTCACTCCCGCTTTAGTGCCTTTATACTTGTTTTCGTCTTTGTCTGGATTCTAATTCCCAAGCCAACCTCCAGATCTTCATGTGGCTGGCTCCATCTTGTCCTGCAGAATCTCTGCTCAAGTGTTGCCTTCTCATGGAGAAATTTCTCTAACCACTGAATCAGAATTAGCCTTTTTACCTCCTAGGAGCTGGAGCAGCATGAACAAAGATGCTACGATGTATAAGTTTCTTTGTGGTTTCTTAGTTTGGTGAGTAGGGGAGGAGGGAGGAGTAACACAACAGTGGACTAGACAGCTGGTCAGAGGCCAGATAATACAGGGCATTATCAGTCAGCTAGATAGCTTGTATTTTATTCTTTAGGAGTCTAGGTAAGGTTTTTTTTAGAGCTCTGTATAGTTTTGTTCAACCATCATTTATTCATTTATTAATCATTTATTTAAGGACTATTATCTACCAGACACTGATAGATATTAGGGATACAAAATTATCTTTGCAGTTATAATTGAGAACCTAAAATGCTCAATATCTCCAGAGTACATGTAAGAATCGTGAGCCATGTGTTCTCCCAACCCCCAGTAGACTGTGATCTGTTAAGGAGACGTCACCTAAATGAAACAGTGAAGATACATCAGATTCTATGCCTTGTGACCCTAAAGAGCTCTACTTCTTTCACATACTAATAACCCCTCTAGCTAGCTTTTAGCTAGAAGCTGTAAATGAGTATGCTAAAGTCCTTGGCTAAAGATCTAGATAAAAGTCCAACCCAAAGATCCCATAGACACAAACTGCAAGTCTTTCTTACCCAAAGGCTTCTTCTGTCTCCAGCCAGTGGTGGAAAGAGGTGAGGAATTAGTGAGGGGAATGCTGTCAGGTTTTATCCTTCTACTTCTGATAGGGGACGACACCTTGCACATCAGTGAACATGAGGTCTTATTGACTGTATTTCTACCCTGGGTGTCCTGGAGATGGAAGTTGTCAGTTCCCATCTCTTTGATCCATCACTGCAGCATGTTTGAGAGGAGATACAGGGAATCTTTATGTTTCTTTCCCATCTCTTCTAATTATATTCAACTGAGAAAGACAAGACTTATCTCCCCATGAGCAAGATGCTTTCACCATTATGAAACTGTTTGCTTGCTCTTCTGGTTTGGGGGCAAAGCTCAGTTCTGTCATTTTTGACCCATCAAGGTTAAATAGAATGTTTTTCTTTCTTTTCTTCTTTCTAACAGACAGTGGAGCAATATAACTTGGAAAAATCTCTATACATAATGGCTCAGTAGCTGGCCACTGAGCTACCTTGGATACCTACTAAAGTTAATATTAATTTGGAACACACATCTTCATTTATTGAATAAACTCTACTTAAGCACATATTCTAGAGCATGTTTTCTTAACTTTTTTTTTTTTTTATGCCATGAACATCTCTGACCTTCTAGTGAACCCTATGGAATCCTTTTATAGCAGATTAAAGATGGCCACAATTTTTGACACTTCTTCCAACGAAACTAGGAAAATAGTTTACCTTCCCTTGAAATTAGGTTGGCCTTAGTGCTTCATACATAACCAAGAGTGAAGGTGATGCTGCATGACATGTAAATCAAGTCAGAAGTCCTGTTTCTTTCATCTCCATCTCTTGGAATACTCTCTTCTTGAATCCTACTTTTTGAGATGCTTGCTCTCAGAACTCTACCATTACGATGTGAGAAGCCCACATTACATGCAGATGGTCCACAGTTCCATCTGAACTTCCAGCCATCTCGGATGTAGACTGGGATTGCAGTTCAAGCCTGATGACTGTAACCCCAGATAACAATAAACTGAAAACACATGAGAGATCACATATGACAACTGCTTACCTGGATCCTTCTTTTATTCCTGATCCACAAAGTCATGAGAAAATAAAATGGTTATTATAAGTTGCTAGATTTCAGTATAATTTCTTACCTAAAAGTAGCTAACCAGAACACCTCCTCAGAATAACCCTTTTAAACACATGGAATAAAACATAAAATTACAAAGAAAACTAATTATAAAATACTTATTTAAAAAGTTTGATTTTTAACTCATTAAATTCATTTATTGCTTAGTTATTTCTCACAGTGGATCTATAGCTTCTATAATTTTGAAATAGTGATGAGCAAAAAAATAGCACAAAATAACTGCTATAGTCTTAATCAAATATACAAAATATATTATTTCTAATAGTGATAAATTTGCAGATATTAATAATCTACAATTTTTATTGCTAAATTGAAGGATTTATTATATTTCCATTAGATGTTAGTAAAAATAGAGAAGTATTTTTCCACACAAACTTACTGAACCCTTGGGTTGTCTTTGGATGTCGGATTAAGAAATGCTGCTCTAGATTTTTCTCCTATAGAACTTTTTGTGCTATCTTTCTACCTGGAATAAATTTTCTCCTCTGAATGTTAAAAAAATTAATTTATCATTTAAGAACTTGACTCAGCTCCTCAACCAAGTTTTTGTTAAAACCATACCACTTCCAATTCTAACCATCCACCTGGACTCTCAAATGATTTTTGATCATTTGTGGCTATTTATGTATAAACTATATGTTCCATAATAGTCAAAAGTTTTTAAGGAATGGATAAATGTCTCATGAATATGTGTCTCAGGAACTAGCAAATTCTGTCTCTCAGACAGTAATGAAAAATATTATACTTAATATGTTCACAATAAAGTTATACCAGATTTAAACATAGTGACTAAAAATGGCTGATCATTAGCATCACCTAGGGAATTTTTAATGAGTACAGATTTCCATGGTTCAACCCAATCTACTATATTGTAATAACTAAGGATGGGTCTAGAAGTCAGTATTTTAGTAAGCATAGTCCCACTCCTTCAAGTAATTCTTATGTATGCAGCCTGACACAAGCCTTTCAAAATGACTGGACAAAAAAATAACAACAATAATAGGAGCAAATAATATTTCTTTATCTAAGCATTAGAAAACTTTCAACATCTGCACTCAATTGGCCTGTTCTACTTTATCCACACTAGCTGCCTTAACATATCTTAGGCACATTCTAACCATCTTTTCAATGTATGAATGTTGATCATTAGGACCACTTCCCAGCTCACAGTGACTCATTTTTCTCATCTGTGAGAATTAGAGGCATCAGCTCCTCTGGCCACAGTTACTTAGTCCAGTTACCTGAGCCAAGTAGACCAGTCAGAGGCATTCTCTAGGAGAATATGACCTGGTTATAAAGGAAGAGAGCCAGTTCTTTTCTGGTAGTAAGAGAAGAATGTGAAGCTTGGGAGCTGCTGCTGACCATGTTTTCTGTTGAACAGAGAAGGGGATACATATGCAAAAGAAAGTATATAGCAGACATACAGAGAAAACATTACACGTTCTGGTGCTGATTCAGTTTCTGCTCCTAATTGTCCCAGAGGTCATCTCCACTCTATGCTTTCCCTAGTCACATGTACCACCTCCAGCATTCTGATAAATTCCTTTTGGCCATGGCTCATTCAGGTTGTGTTTGCTCTCTGGGGACCAAAAATATCCTGATGCTAAAATATTCACTTTCCCCATACCTCAAATTCAAAGTGGTAGCCCCTTAAAATATCCCTCCTGTTCCTCCTCCCTTGTTTAGTTGCCCAGTCTGTTCTAACAGCTTGAGCCTACACTGAAATCTAGACTTCCTGATCTTCCCAGCATCGATCATCTGTACCACACAAATTGGCAGACTTATTATCCTGTTCTGTATCTTGCAATGACTCATTATTGTCTCCAATTCAACTAATGATATTTTTAGGCGTTATTTAACTCTGTACCATTTCATACCTGCAAAGAACATGAGAGATTTTAATCCAACTCCTTCATTTATACAAATGAAGAAAATGATACTAGGAGAGAAGTGACTTCCCTAAACTGATGTAGCATTTCTCAAAGTAAATTCTGCTTGGTCACAACATCAGCAAATAAGAAGGTGCTTGTGGTGAAACCAGTTAAAAAGAGGTGCATCTTCTCACCTTTTAACAGATGATTTTGCACATGAGCACCATTTCTGAGCAATCCTGCAAAAAGAGAAGCTGTTTAAATGGTGTCAACCCGTTTTCTAGAAATTTAGATATAGAAATCTTGTTTCACCAAACACCTATCAATTTGTGATTGAACTAGTGTTTCTTGGAATATTCTGTGGTAACCTCTTTCCATTGACTTTGTCTCCTTGTCACAAACCTAACATCACCTCAATGAAAAATTGCATCATTCTTTCCTGCCGTAGTTAGATAGTAAGACTACATCCTTTCTTCATTTTTTTCTTAATTTAGATTTTACATGTTTCTCCTTGAAGTTTATAACTTTCTTCTTTATTGAAATATAATTGATATGTGACATTATATTACTTTCAGGTGTACAACATAATTTGATACCTGTATATATTGTGAAATAATCACACTAAGTCTAATTAACATCTATTACCAGATACAATGACGATTTTTGTTGGACAATAAGAACTGTTAAGATTGCTTTCTTAGCAACTTTCAAATATACAATACAGTGTTGATAACTATAGTCACCATGCTGTACATGACATCCCCAGGATTTCTTTCTTTTATAACTGGAAGTTTGTACCTTTGAACTGCATTCACCTATTTTGTACCCCACCCCTGCCTCTGGCAACCATCAACTTGTTTCCATGAGTTCTGTAGTTAAGTTCTGTTTTGTTTTGTTTAGATTACACATATAAGTGAGATCATACAGTATGTGTCTTTCTTGTCTTTCTCTGTCTGACTTACTTTACTAAGCATAATGTCCTCAAGTTCTATCCATGTTGTAAATGGCAGAATTTCTTTTTTTATGGCTGAATAATATTTCATTAAATACATATAAATATGTATATTTCAGTAGACCTGAGGTGGGGCCTGAATATCCACATTGCTAGCCCCCAATGGTACTAAAATCTACAGGCTACACTTTGAGTTATAAAAGTATAGACTAAAATCACCATTTGCCTTTGGATTGACCTCTGAAGTTTACACCAAGTCTTCATGTACATTCACTCTCCCTTAGAAAAAAAAAGTAAGAATTAATAATAGTTACACTAACCTTGTGAGATAAGAAGATGGAATATATATACATTGTAAAAAATTAAGTTCCCCTACCCATATCATCTTCATCCAAAAAGACACAGAAAGATAAGAGTGGGCAAGGTCATTACCTAAAATGGTAAATCTATTAAGATGATGTAGAGCTAGATCTTCAGACTCTCATGTCATGTACTATCAGTAATGCCACATAGTTACGTGGTTAGAAATCTCTCTCTTATTTTCTCTCTCTCTCAAAAACACACACATACATACGCACACACACCACACATCACACAAATGCATGCAAGCATACACATACACAATAAGAGAGAGGCAATCATCCAAACCATTGATAAATGCCAGGCAAGAATAAGAAAATGAAAAGGATAAAATAACACTGATTATTTTCTAATTTTTTGTTTGCATTGATTAAGTTGAGACTGAATTTGTAGAAATTTGGTTCTGCCACAGATTTGGTATATTTTCATTGACAAGTTGCTTAAAGTCATAGAGCTTCAGATTGTTTGTTATTAGATAACTGAGTTTTACCTATGGAGACAAAATTTAGAGCTTTATTTATTTATTTTTGAATGCCCGTTTATAACAAATAACATGGGAACAACAGGAAAATACTGTAATTCTCATTATGGTTCAAATCCTTGATGATCCCCTCTCCTTTTCTCCTTCCCTTCTGTTTTTGCTGTCACTGGCCATGTGGGCAGATGGAATCCAGGCCACCTCAGTGTGTGCTCTTCTTACTTGTGGAGCCAGAAAGTCACATCATGCAAAGCACATTCATAGTCCAGAAGCACAAAAGGAGTCCAATTTTAAGATCTTTGAAATATACACATTCTCATTCTTCAATCAGGTTAATCTCCAGTCTGGATGGCAAAACCATCACAATCTTTAAAAAAGGACAACTTTGCTCTTTCCAGGACCTTTGCAATTTGGTTATATTAATAAGGAGTACTCACAGGTCTTATTAATTTGGGTTCAATATATGAGAAACATGCAATCTTGGATGTTGATGATGCTTACTTTAGAAATATCTAGAGAAGTTTTGTCATGCTCAATGTGTAAATCATTAAGGTGAGTAAAATTATAATAAGAAAAAACATGTATCTTATATCAGTGCCCATAGAATATCATTCTTAGATTTCCATTAATGTATTTTCCTTAAGGATAATAATGACAGCCAATATATACTGACCACTACTGACCACCTTGGCCAATTTACTGGGCTTAAAAGCACACTGGCATCATCTTATGTAATGTTTCATGATAGCCCCACATGATAGGTACTGGTATGATTACCATTTTTATAATAGGAAATTGAGAATTAGAATAAGTAAGAGCCAGTGAGTGGTAAAGAAAATCAGTTTCCGTCGTAAGACTGCAAATGCCTGTAACCTTGCCTATTTTGCCTCAGTTGTTAATCATCTAGTACACATTGGGGGCATACATAAAAGTATGTATTTTTTTTTATAATTTGTTTTTTTATAAGTCGATAACGTAATTTGGCTTAGTCTAACTTTCTGTTTGTGCCATATAGAGACGTTTTGCCAGAACAATCTTTATGAGCATTTACTGAAGAGTCAAGAAATTCAATACAAGTGTGATAGATTGTTAACAAAAAAGACAATAATCATTTCTCTTCCCATCCCTTTATCAGGTGATTTTGCAGAAATTTCTACCAGGAAGTAAACACTACTTACACTCCTTTTGAGTATGAGCTAGTTTTGTTACTTTCTGTGGGCAACTAAAGTAGCAAAAATGGTATTGCTGCAGTTCTGAGCCTCTGCATCGAAAGCCCTCTCTTTTAGTTCTCTGCCTCTGCCCTGTGAATGAGCTGCACTAGCCTGCAGGATAACCATCAATGTGGCCCAGTCACCCCTGTAACACCAGTCAACAGTCAGCCACTGTCAAATATGTTCACAAAGCCAGTCTCTAGCCATGCTATGAGCTGACCACAGACACACGAGCTAGCTCATCTAAGATCCATCAAGCTCATCTCGATGAACAGAACCACCTAATTAACTCATGAGCAATATTAAATGGTGGTTGGTTGTTTTAAGCCATTAATTTTCTTAGAATGGCTTATGATGTAACAATAAGTAGGTTAGACACCAATAAAGCAAAAGCAAAACACATATCTTCTATATTTTCTATTTTTTTGCATCATTCATTCATTGAATAATCATCTAATAAATGACTACTCTGAAACTGTATTTGAAATAGGCCAAGAAAGAAGTATGAATTTGGGGCTTTAAATATGGTCCATTATAATGAAGCATCTGTTTACTTTAGAATCAGCTAGAGAGAGCAGTACACAGTGGTGCTTTTTATAGGCCTTTGTCATCTGGCATGAAAACATACAAACAAACAGACACTTGCTGAATTTATCAAGACTTGGCTGTTCTGACCAAAATCCCGCCCAGCAATTCAATACCTTGGTTCTTCCTTTCTGATCCAGCTGTAACTTGGTTCATTTTGTTGGATGTCTTGCACATTTCCCAATGCCTGTTTCTGTCTTCTTAAGAGTTAGATCAATATCGCAAACTTTTCTTTTTACTTCTTTTCCATTTGACCTACTTTATTTTTATCCAAGTTCTTAATTCAGAATCTCTCCATGACCTGTCTTATCACTACTCAGATACCTCAGTTTACCCTTAGACAAAGTTCTCATGATGCATGGCAGTCACCTCTCACCACCTTCCAGAATACTTGTAGTGTCTTTGTGGCATAAAACACTAAAAATGATGATGGGGAAGAACTTGGCAGATATAAAATAGCTATAAATATACAAGCCAACTCATAAGCCAATACTGATGATAAATTGTATTTGAGTGCTATTTAATTCTTTGTGATCATCAATAAAGATATAAAAAGTTCATTCTCAGCACCCTCTCTGTAGTTACCCTCTCAGCATCGTCATACAGTCGCCTACACTATTAGTCATCATTTTGTTTACCATCTTGATGATGGTCTGCTTTAGTTTGATTTGTCTCATTCTGGAAGCATTTTACCATGGAATATCATTTAGGGATTGGTAAAGAAGACAGATTACTTTTCCTCCTTCAGTCAATTAGAAAACTTGTACATCAAACACGTGTGCTAGTGACATTTAAAACTAAAGTGTCTTTCTGTTTCCTGATATCGCTTGGTTAATCTTCCACTCACCAGGGAGCTTGTGGTTTGTTCTGGTTAGACTTCAAGAGGAAGCAGCCCACCCATTAAAACCTACCCCACACCCTTCCTTCCCATTCTCATTCGTGTTTCTTTTCTCTCCAAAATCATCTTCTTTGGTTCATAATTAGACTTTCAACCTCCAGGCCCCTTCGGCAAAGTGATGAGCTACTAAAAATACAGCCCTGCAGGAACACATTCAACTTCTATTTCTGTTATTTTTTAACACCAGTTTCAGATGAACAAAGCAGTTAAACAAAAGAGAGAGAAAGTGCTGTGAATGTGAGGATGGAACATGGTCATATACTTGGTTCATTTTAATTACACAAAGTCATCATTTAGCAGGAGCCCAAGGATACTGCTAAGGAAAAGCTTTCAGAGATATCCTTTCTTTTGATATTTCCATTTTAAAGCCTCTTCCACTAAACCTGAACATAAATATCATCACTGTAACCTTGAAAACCCCTACGTCTCTGTCTAGTCTGTGAAACATGCACTGTTACTTTTATAGTGTGGGGTAGGCTGGACATAATTGGACCATTCTGCTAATGAGACCTACTTCCATCACTCCCCTGTCTCATGGCATTTAATATGGACCTTTTAAAAGTAGGTTAGGAAAAAGGAGTGGGACAGGAGGAGGCCTGTGTGAAAGACAGCCATGTATACTGAGTTCTCAGTCTTAAGAAGTAGATACGGAAGCCAGAACACATATGTGAGGAGAAGAAACAAAAGTCTTGCTTGTATGAAAAATCTAAATCTGGATTTTTCTACTCATCACTTACATGCTTGATAATCAGCAACTACTATTTTAAAATGTGTCTTGTGACAATGCATAAATGGTCCCTTCTCTAAGATAATATTAGGTACTATTTACTTAATGTATACTATATATCAGATATAATGATAAAGGATCACATATTGACTAGCTTATTTAATCTGCATAAAATAATATTATTACTGGTACCTATGCACTAAAGTAGGCCCTCCATATCTGTAGGTTCCACATCCGTGGATTCGACAAACCGGGAATTAAAAATATTCAAAAAATGAAAGCTGTTGCTGCTGACATGTACTATGTCAAAAAATGAAAGTTGTTGCTGACATATACTATGTAGTTAGACCTATGGTGGCTGCATGTGTATCAAACATGTACAGATTCATTCTCTTGTCATTATTCCCTAACTAATATAGTAAAACCAGTGTGTGCATAGCATTTACATTGTATTAGTTATCACAAGTAATCTAGAGATGATTTAAAGTATATGGGAAGAAATGTGAAGTTTTTGCAAATACTTCATCATTTTACATAAGGGACCTGAACATCTGTGGATTTTGGTATCCATGAGGTGTCTTGGAACCAACTCCCTCTGGATAACAACGGATCTCTGTATATATACGGTGGTGCCTGGAACATAGTTGGTGTTCTGTAAAGATTAATTTAAAAAATAAGGGACTGAACATGTGATTGATTTCATGAATGAGTGCATGAATAGAAACCTGAAAGAAGCTTAGACATTTGCCTAGTGGACAGGAGAGAGATGATGCTTCCAAAATCAAGGAACCGAGAAGCAGCATGGCTAGTTTAGAAATAGTAAAAGCAGTGCCCTAATCAAAAAAATTGAATGGTTAAACCATAGAAAAATTAATTCAGAGTCTTTGGATATTTTTACCCAGTGAAGAGAAATGATTAGATAGGCATTTTGAAGAGACCACTATGACAGCAGAGAAAGAAATAATTGAAGAGAGGGTTCAGAGATCATAAGAAGAAAATAATTTACAGAATTTCAGTTGAATCACTTTTCACTGAATTAAATTAATAGGAAACAAATGTAGAAAAATAATGAATTTTGAAGACATATGTTCTAATATCCCACGTGTTTAATTTAACATGGGCCACCTAGCCTAATTAAAGCAGTCTGTGGTATGGATCAATTATTTCCACAAATGTAGCTCTGTGATCTTGGTCATGTCAATTAGCCTCATTTTTTTCTTATCTCTATAATGGGTATATTGATTTCAACATAGCACAATAGTGAGCATTAAAGTGCAATTACATTCATGAAGAGATTTGATAAGCCACGAAATGATGATTCTAGTTGTTATGTTTACTGTAATTCTTATAAATGCCAATGTGGGTAATAAAAATTGAGAAAGTAACATTAGCATTGTTACCCCACATTTCTGTATTGGCAGTTTGCTCCAAAATGGAGATCATGGTAGCATAATCGTCAAGTCTGAAAGAAATAAATTAAGATTTGTTGCAAATTCATGATGTTTAATGGTGTTCAGCATATAGTGAGTGATAAATAAATGATCTTTACTCAGGTCATTGATATCTAAGATCACCTCTAACTTCCTCAGCCTTTCATTTTTCGCCTACTTTACCCCACTCCCAATTTCCACCCTGCCATTTTCTCACACAGATGAACAAAGATGTAGAAACTCTTGTAGGCATCTTTTTCATGTTGAGTAAATGCCAATAGAGGCCTAACTTAAAAGCATGTAAATATACATTTTATAATTGTATGTGTGCACATATATGTGTATGTGTATGTGTGTGTGTGTGTGTGTGTGTGTGTGTGTGTGTGTGTGTATAGAGAGAGGACAAAGAATATTCTAACAGAAAATTCAATGGTACAAATTGTTGACTGAGACTCTCATCGGATTTTATATATCTCCAATAATGTCTCCATCTGAGATGAAATTATTTATTTATTTCTGTCCACTCTCTGGCATAGCCTACTGAATTTCATCACCCCTCCAGTCACAAATTGATGAGGTGATACCAAACCACTGCAATTCATTTATGTGGGCCTTTATTTATTTATTTTTACCTCTCAGTCCCCAGTGACACGTAAAGATCCATTAGCCTTTTCACAGTCTCGCTAGCACTTGCTCTCTCCCTAGCTTTCTTTCAGTTGTCTGTTCATAAGCCTATGAAACAGGTATTTGATTCAATTTAGAAGGAGACTCACTGAGCTAATTTCATTATGATTAGCCATCTACTATGAGTTTTGTACTTTTTGTGGTTTTGAAACACTAATGTAATCCGATTTTTTAGTAAAGAGAGTCTCTGAACATATTAGCAGGTCATTTTTGGTACAAAAGAAGGTAAAGTTTACTCTAGGAAGAGATGGGTTTATTGACATAATTGTCTGCCTACTCCAGACACAACAGTACTAGGCACTGAGAAAAAAAAAAAAGACGAGAAATACCTTTTTCATCAAAAAGCTCTCTATTCCAAGGGAAAGGCAGGTGATTGCAACAGGAGGTAACATGTACAATAATAATAGTAGGATACGTTTTCACAGAGAAGAAATTTATTCATTCATTCACCAAATATTTTATGAGTGTTATGTGTCAAACAAAATAATGAGTTTTTCCCAGATGTGGTCTCAGGAAAGGTTTTGAAGACAGAGTCATACTGGAGCAGTGTAAAGATAACTTTACTAGTTGCACCTTGTGGTAGAAAATTGGCAGATATGGCTGTGATTATTCCTTTTCCTGTACCCAAATATATTTGAAATTAGACTCCATATGTCTTCTCAAGAAGAGGTAAAGTCTACTTTTCTCCTAGCATCCTGTTTTCTATACCCATGTTCATGTGAGCATTATCCACAATAGCCAAAAGGTAGAAACATCTCAAATGTCCACTGGTATATGAATAAATAAACAAAATGTGGTATATACACACAGAGGAATATTATTTGGCTTTAAAAGTTAATTAAATTCTGATACATTCTACAGCACAGAGGGACTTTGACGACATGCTAAATGAAGTAAGCCAGACATGAAAGGACAGCTACTATGAGATTCAGTTTATATGAGGTACCTAGAATAGTTAAATTCATGGAGAAAGAATGTAGTCTAGTGGTTACCAAAGCCTGAGGGGAGGGTAGAAAGGGGGGTCTCTATTGAACAGTACAGAGTTTCAATTTGAGATGATGAAAAATTCTTGAGATTGACAGCAGTGGTGGTTATACAATAATGTCAAAGCATTTAGTGTCCCTAAATGGTACACTGGAAAGTGGTTAAAATGGTAACTTTTATGTATATTTTATGACAAGAAAAAAGCAAGCCAAAATCATCATCATCATCATCATCATCATCATCATCACCTGTTTAATAAGTCACTCCTACGAGATGGGCATTGTTGTGAATATGATATCTGACATATACCACAATCCTACAAGGTGGGTGTATTAGTCTTGGTTCAATAGGAGACCAATTAGAAACCATACCAGTTAAACAGAGAAATTTAATATGAAAAATTGTTCATCATATTATGGAGGAAAGGAGAATGGAAAAATAAAACAGGATTGAGGTACCTCTCCTAGAGCAGGGACAAAAGAAAGAGTTTAGAGTTATTAAAAGTGGGAAGCCTAGGGTAGGGCCTCCACAGAGCTGAGGTTCAGACATCTGAGAAGAAACTACCGACAGGCAGTGGCTGATGTCTCTGAAGGTTTTTGTGAGGCTGTTTCTGAAATTGTTGGAAAAACCACAAAGTGGAATCAATGGCTGCTACAGGGACAAACTGCAGCAGCCTGCGTGATAAGCGTTTCTAAGTTACACTCACAGGAATGAGAACACAATAATATGGATTGTGTCTTTTCTTCCATCTCTTGTCTTGATGCATCCCTCCAGCACCCCCACCCCCAGATGGCAAAGAAAAGAAATGTTTTGCACAGTATACAATGGAGGGTTTGGAGCTGAGAGACAATAGCTTAATAACTGGTATAGTTGTATATTTATCCTCATTTTATAAATGATAAAACTGATTTGGAGAGACTTTATGACTTACATGGGTCACGCATCAGTTGGTGGAAGAGCAAGTGTGTTAATGCAGCTCTTTTTCAATGGGAAGCATGTCTTTTCCATCTTGCACCATCTTGATTTATTGGTTAATCTGTTCATTTCTATAGTTATTCAAAAAAAATTAGTTCCTGAAATTCTCTTCGATGTCAGGCACTGCTCTTCTTTGTGCTAGTAAAGTATAGTAAGATATGGAAGAATTCCAGCTTATAGTCAAATCAGGAAAGCAGGAAGTAGCCAGATGATCATAGCCAAAAGGCGAGAGCTAAAACAGAGGTATAACATATGGTCTGGAGGATACTGGAACATTTATCCAGGAGGGTATGGGTAGATGCCAAGAAGAGCATCCTGAGTTGGTGGCACTGGAGCTGTGGTCCTGACTATGTACTGTGCCAGCAGAGGAAAAAATGGGCATTTTTTTTTAGCAAGGTGGTAGCATGATGAAAGCTCTATAAGCAGTCCCAGTTCCTGTCCCGCTCAAAGATGAAGCCTATTAACTCGGCATAGTGCAGGTACCAATCTATAAAACTTCGCTGCAAGGCTGGATGTTTCTCTGCTTGCCACGAGCCACAAGCCAGGGAGAGGCTGACCTTTCTACAGGAATGGACAAGGATTAGAGGTCAGGGATTTTAAGTGGGCCACTTTTGAAGTCCTTAAGTTTCAACAGATAAAAGAGGTGCTTATAGGCCTATCTTCTGGGCCTTGCGTTTGATTCTCAGACAAGAATATAAGAAATGAGATCATTGTGTCAGAACACAAATTCTCATTTCTAAGAGCTTCTGGAGAAACTGATTTTTCCCTATATTTTATTGCAAAGCAAGGGGATTTAACCTTTTCCTATCCTCTGCTTATAGTGTTCATTGATAGCAACTCAGCGAATCTCTCTACCGCACTTTTCCTCTTCCTTAATTTAGTGTGTTGAAATGAAGAGCTATTTACTAGATATTGACTGGGCAAGACTGCATGCCGAGAGTTTTATACATATTAGCACATTTAATTTTCACAACTCAATAAGGAAGACAAGTAAGGCTGAGATAAGACAAGTAACCTGACCAAAATCACACAGCTAAGAAAACCCAGATCAGATGCCAGTGCTCAGGCCTTACTAGTGGAGTAGATCTCTCACAGATATGCGTTCCTTCCCCTCCCCTCAAATAATTACATGTGGAACAGATTGGCCAAAGACAAATTGGCATTGTTTCCCACCAAAATAATTACCTCTGAGAAATAAAAATATTCAGACACAAATGTTTCTCATCCATCTTTGTTTGTGCTTGAAATTCTATTTTAAGTAATTTGATCAATACATATTTTGTGTCTATTGTGTATATGGCTTTGTTCTTTGCATCAGAGATACCAAAAAATCAGTTAAACCCAGCCGATGTTTTCTGAAGCTCACACCAACTTACCAGTTATTTTGATCCTCAGAGTAAGCGAGAGAGATGGATCCATGGCTTAAACCCCAGACCTGCCATAGAAAAAATTATTCTTTTCTTAGACTAAAAGACGAGAGCTTGATGAGGGAGGTGGGGGGACATATTTTAAAAATTTCTTCTTCCTCCTTATGAGCTTATTTCTTTTCTCTCTCCTCATCCTGATCTAATAAGAGGTTATGTCCAGGTGTTGCTTCCATTAGGGAGATGTTTTAGCTCTGGAGAGTTGTGGGCATTAAGTCAGAACTTGTGGGCATTAAGTCAGAACCTGTGGACAATCAGAGCTGATTTGTATGATTTATCAGGGAGAAGAAAGAGGGCTCCTTCATATCTTCATAGCATACCTACTGTCCCATCAGCAAAAATAAATTGAGTCAGAAACTACTTAAACAGGATTAAAGACTAAGGATTTGCTGGTGTTCTCCATAACCCATCTGTAGGATCCCCACCCTAGGTGACAGGCATGCTTATAGGCCCAGTTATAGATAATGCAGGGAAACCCTCATGTTCTTCACAATCTCCATTTTTCATCTAAGGAGTTTGAGACTTAAAACACTGAGACTATTTAGAGATCACAGTAAGCACAGAACGAAATCACTCGTTTTCTACTTCCAAAGGTGGTGTTCCCTGCTTTATGAAACTCCCACACCAAGGTCCATTTCTTCGAAACCCCCTTTGACACAGAAAGTGCATTTATATAAACATTAAAAAGTGGTATCTGCAGAGTCCACACCAATCCATCTTTTAAATCTTGCTTTTCCTGGCGTTATTATGGGAGAGCTCTTCACAAAGAGCTCTCTGTAGATGCTATTACCCCGCACGGTGGCTTTGGAAAGTGGGCTGGAGAAGCTGTGAGTTTGTGCAACAGCACATGTTAACATGAGTTATAATATGTCAGGGGCCCCGTGTTAACGATCAGAAAACCTATTCTGCTCCTTTAAGGTTAATCAACTCAGCATTTGTGCCAGGTGTAATGTCTAATTAAAATGATGGACGGGCGGAGAATGCCTCCAGGCAGAGGGAGGAGATGGCACAAAGAGGGAGCACCGGTGCCATATTGGTTTGGAAAAATCAATAAGAGGAGCTCATTTTATCCCACTGTTATCTGTGCATTTGCCATTCAGTGGCTCATTTGAAAAAGTGCCAACTGGCTGACGAGGAGGCTCAGAAGAGGTGCGTTTTCCAGCACTTAAGGATGTTCTGGTCCGAGGAAGCTCAGTCGTGGCCCAAGATGTCTCTGGAGGGGACCAGAGGGCTGCGGGAGTGTGCCCAAGGGGATCCAGAAAGCCAAACTTGGTTCCACTTGGTTCCACCAAATCTGGGAGGTGAGAGGAAGCTAGTGAAAAAGGCCACCAAAAGGAGACTGGAAATATCTGAGGTTTGGTCTCAGCCTGTCACTAAATAGATTTCAAACACTGGTGAAATATTTTTAACCCTCAATTTCACCATCTGAAAATGCACATAATCATAACATTTGCTGCTTTGCTAACTACATAAATTTGTTGTGACCATTAGAAGAATTTTTGACTGTGAAATCATATAATAATATACAGATTTAAAGTACATGTTTAAATATGCACCTGCATCTCTTTTTATAACTATGTTTATATGTATTAATTTCTTTAATAAATATTAAAAATCTATGTGCTGAGCACTGTTCTAATCACTAAAGAAACAGCAGGAGACAGACACTTTGACTGATCTGAGGAAGCTGCATATATAATGGTGGAGAAAGTATCTCAAAGATACTTGATTATAGTCTACTTATGTTTGGTCAAATCTCTTCAGCCCTTCTCTTAGGAAAATCAACTTCAGGAAAACCAACTGGAAGATCAGGCATAGAAAGTAAGTAGAGAATTAGTAAATTTTAGCTAGGTACTATTTTTTTTAATTTATTGAGATCAAATGTTGGTGACTGTCATTGTTTTCTTTGAGAATATAATTAATAAATATACCTTGGAAAAATATGGAATTGTTCATCATCTAACTTGAGATACTGGATGGACATGCTTTCTTATTTCAGTTTATAGCCCAAGTACTTTTGTACTCACCAATGAATTGTATAGCATAATTTGAGAGGGGCAGATATAATGGGATTATATAAACTTTCTGGGAAACAGTTCTCTAATCTCAACTTGAATACTTACTCAACGGAGAGCATTAAATCTTGGGATTACTCATATCACTGCAGGAGACCCATGGGGATCTATAGTTTAGTTGAATTTTTTGGTCTATAATTTACGAATACTTTCATTATGAGACTTTTTTAGACACTTATTATTTATCAACTATTTTGCCATATAATATGAGACTTTTTTAGACACTTATTATTTATCAACTATTTTGCCATATATTATGAGATATAAAAATTAATTGAGAAGCTGTCCTCATTTAACATATGGGATCCATGGAACAGAACTATTTATCACATGGCAGACTGTTATCTGTCTATCTTGTCATCTGTGATGAATGACACCTGACATTATGGCACAGGGGAGATGACTTAGAAGTGGATACTTATAACTAGATGTATCTCCAAAAAAAATCACTTATGAACTCTCTGGAAATTCATGGATTCCAGATTCCAACAACTAGAGTAAGATTCTTATTCTCCTTCCTTTAATCTAAACTTTGCTCAGGATTCCATGGCACTGCAGTTATTGTATAAGTTGACAGTTGTTATGAAGAAAAACAAAAGAGAGAACTGGCTCTTTCTAAGAAAGCATGTCATCAGTCTTAAATAAAAGGGAATAAGGAGAGAGCTAGAGAAAATGGTATGAATATGAATACGGGTCAAAATTTGCATTCTTAGGAGAAATGGATAAAACCACACAATGAGAGATACTAATTTAATTTAAATTTAAAAAAATTATATATATACATAATTTATATATATATATATATATATATATATATATATATATATATATATATATATATAGTGATAGGTTTATATAGGAAAGGCAGAAGAACCAAACATGACTAAATATTGAGGGAGTATGTAATGAGCAGTATGTAATTGAAGAACGTGTAACGTACTGGCTCCTGTGTATTTTGGTCGATGGTGACTTTGAATTCTGATCTGTTGTGTTTTGTGTTAACATGTATTGAAGAATTGATATAAGAGTGATTCTAGTAAAAGTGGCAGTTTTAACCGATAGGGTACTACAATTACTGAAGCTCTGGACGTATTGAGTAGTGCTTATTAGGAGGTTGGGGTGGAGATTATTTTCGGTAAGAGACTCAGTTAAAAGTTGACTAAAAATTTCTTGAATATCTAATTAAATGCCTTACTCTGTCTTTGATGTTAAAACCCTCATCCAGGAAAACATTGTCTAGTTGTATTAAAAAGTGAAAGATAAAAAAATAAATAGAGAAGGAAAAAGAGGAAGAGACAACCATCACCATCACTGTCACGGATAAAAACATGGTTACTAAGCAATGGGCTCTATCAAGTGTCCACTATGTGTCAGGCACCAAAAAGTATTCTACCAATGTTATCCCAATTAATTCTCAAAATGCCTTTATAATGTGAGTATTCTCCATTGTGTAGATGAGTATTCACACTACACCACATGTGTAGCGCAGTCTTAAACCACTGTTTTTAGGATGGTCTTTGCTTTTGCATAATCCCAAGTAATATAGTGGATATTAGGATTATAGTTCTCAGAAATGATTCTATAAGCACTTGAGAGCTTTTCACTTATCTTGAGTGATACATCTTAATTTTACAATAAATTATCTTGTGTTCTTAAATAAATATATGCTACCTCTTCCAGTAAATGGAAGTTTTGCAGATACACAAAGCTAAATCGTGTCCCACTACATAACAAAAACAACAAGACCTCTTGAACTTTCTGAGTAATGGAACTGGGAGAAACATGATAAAAGATCAGCTGAGGCCTAACCAGTGGTGTTGTTATTGATAGTCACATTTCCAACTTTGCACGAATGATTTAAAGGAGAGAGTACTGTCACCTTGGCATTAAATAAATGTAATTGTTATTATACCAGATCACTCATAAACTATCTGATTTGAGGCCTTTGTGACATGACTTTGAGACTCCTGTGTCTTACTTATTAAATTGGAATATATCATAACTATTCTGGTGTTTCACAGAGTTTCTGAAAGAATAAAAATGAAACCAAAGGCATACAGAAGTCCTCTGTTAGCAGAAAAACTTACTGAGTTTTTGGAGCCTGGCTTTGTTTAAGTGTTCTGGAAGGTCTAAGGAAAAAATAAAAAATAAAAAAAGGTACAGTCACAACCTTCACGTTTTTAGCAGCCATGATTAGTAATAACAATAAATTAGAAGGAGTCTGTAATAACTTGTGGATTTTGATAGAGCAGAGAAAGCAATGATTAACACTAACAGGTGTATCAGAGATGGCTCCAGATAAAACCCTTCATTTTGATGTAGCCAAGGTTGAAGACTAAGGAAGAGCTGAGTGTAGACTTATGACTCATTTATGGCTAGAGGAAGAATAAAAGCAAGACAGCAGCAGTGTGGACTTGCAGCGAGTTAGCAAAAGCTCGCCGTTGCTCATGAAAATTTGATTATGATATGTGGTATAATTATGGTATGACTGGAAAAGTGCATGGCGTTTTACAAATTTTAGATTAGATTGAAATTAATGAGGTACCACCTTTTCATTCTGGGGTCATTATGGCCCTGAGACCTACTAATAAGGACATGGTGCTTAGAAGTTATCATGATGGGGTGCTCTGTACTCTTTCCACTATGTCTCAGAATTGGAGACAATAGTATCATTTCTGATGGTGCTGTATCTGAGGCAAAATTCAGGGACAGTGAAAAGAGAAGCAGCATCCTTTCACCTAATTGTATGTTTCTTTTTGTTAATGTTTCAAAGCAAATGACATGAAAAATCTTTTTTAATGGTGATGAGCATATTTTTCTATTTGTAGACGATGACCATAAGCATCGATAGCAAGACCATTCTTTATTTATGTTCAGTCGAGTTCTACAAATAGAGAAATTGGGTAATTATATACAAATTTTCATTCTTTATCTCCATAGAATTTTAATGAACATGAATTGCCATTTACTCATTTATATTTGTGAAGAGGGAACAACCTCTTCCCCTTTGGTGATTTATCTTCCTCTGTAGTTCTCAAACCTGATAATATTAGGAAAAATAAAATTCTGGCTGATCATCTTCCCATTATTTACCAGTCCTCTCTACCACAAGCTTCTTGCCTTGAATTAATGATGATGAAGTAGAGATATTTAAATTTCTTTCCTTGTTGTCTTGTCTGCATAGACCTGCTTCTCTGTGAAGACATAGCTTGGATTTGATTGCACAAAGTAATCAAGTCAAATCAACAAATACCCATTGAGGACAACTATTACAAGGCTATGAGCTTGACAAAATACCCCTTTACTAATTTCTGGCCTTAATTCTACATACCCTAGAAGCATTTGGCACAGAGGTGCAACTTCTTTGCTGCTAAATGATTATTATCATTACGAGTAACAAGGGCTTATTATTGCACCAAAATATCTCTAGAAGCTGTCTACTTCTCCATTCCAACTGCTAGTTCCTTAATGCAGGCCCTGTGTTATCTGTCCCAGATAATACAATTACTTCTATCTGGTCACCCTGCCCCACTTAGTTCTCCTTCCATTCATCCTCCTCATGGTGGCTGAAATATTTATTTTATTTTAAAGCATAGATCTTATTTTTTCCTTTTCACCACCAAAAAACTGTTCAGTGATTTTCTTTATTAATTGTAAATTAATGTATCTCTCTTATTTAAAGAGTAAAGAATATTTTCTATGAGCCACCCATGAAGGTTCAATTGTTTTCATTATAATGCTATTCAACCATAAGTCTAGCTATGTATTTCTTAAAATAATAGTGCTTTTGCATCTTTATCACCAAATCAAAATTATATATAAAACACAAATAATGTACTGAAACGAAAAGGAAAAATAAATGTCAATATGATTATTGTTTCTTCTGAAATCATATTATCAATATAGGATTCATCACCAATAGAAAGAGGTGTTTATGTGGTAGTTTCTATGTTAACATAAAGATTTTCAATTTTAGATTTTGATATCATAAATCATCAGTTGAGTCCTTATTGTTAGTTTTTTCCTTTTAAATTTTAATGTTATTTTTAATATCCAGTCATATTGAAGGACTAAATCAATATAATAGAATTCTTACAAAATTAAAAAAAATAATCATGTTTAAGGAAAAAAATCTTAATTTCTTTTGATATCTCACTTTTTTATAAAGAAATGCTAGTACATATAAAGAGAGGTTTCAATTATATATTCATTCAATATGTGACCATCATTCTGACTAAACCTTTATAGTTTAATTTGACTTTACTGCCTTATCCAATGAGGTAACTCAATTTTATCCTATTATTTTTCTTTTTAAAATATAAAAAAATCCTGTTTTCTACAGTATGTTACATTATCATCCACCCTCAACTTTGCACAAACAGGATGATATAATATAGAAATTGAATTAGTGTGGTTGTGCTTGGTTATAAGATAATTACATAAATGATCCAAAATATATTTATCATTGAATTGAAACAAGTATTTTTTAAATGAATTCTAATAGATAACTCACATAACTTTATGAGCCAATAAAGTCTAATTTCCAAGTAAAGTTCCTAATCTTTAACCAACCCACATTTTTATCCCCATGCTCCATTTCCTCTGTTTATGCTGGTTTCCCTGTCTACATGTTGTCTAATATCCCTCATCCTTCTTCAGTCTTTCAAAAGTTGGAGGAATATTTCAGTCTCTATGCAAATACTTTAGGCATATTAATCACTCATTCTACCATACTCCTCTCTTTTTTTTAATATCCACTGAAAAGACATTTTGTTTCTTGCATATAGCCCTCTCTCTTTGGTCTCTCCCTTCCTCTATACCAACTCCCCACCTTTACTTCAGAATTGAAGTTTCTTAAAGTTAAAGTGTAACACCAGCACAATGTCCACCAGTAAGTCAGTAGTAATTAGAATGAAATGAACTGGAATGAGATGTGATTGGATTAGATAAGATGAAATGAAAAACTATTAAGTCAGTCCTATGTCAAGAGCTTTGAAAGTCATCAAATGTTAAGACACCACCCTTAAGTTTGGGAGGTGGACATCTATGAAAAAGAAAAAATAATGATAAACAGCAACTCAAGGAAGTGTAAAATATATGTAAATGACAGTATGAGCAATAAGTAAGTACAATAGGAATTTACAGAAATGAAAAATGACATGGCTAGATGCAGTAATGGATTTTTCCCCCCAAGAATGGATTATGAAAAAAAAAATGAACTAATGTAATTAAGATAGAAGATGGAAGTAGAACTTCAGACAGTGGATACTGTGTGGTCAGAAGTAGGGATAGTATTCAGAAGACAGTTCTGATTGACTGAATTGATCATCTAGCTTGGAGGTGATATGATAAGAATGGGGTTGGGAAAACATCTTAGAGAGTTATTTTTTAAAAAGTTGATAGAATTTGAGATGGAAACTAAAATGGAAGTTTTAAAAGATTTAGATTTTGTTGAGAATTATCCAGGATGCCTCATTAAATGTGGATTTACTTTCTTAATTTAGTGGCTTTTAAAGTATTTAAAGACTTGAGGCTCTTTGTGAAAATCAAATTTTATTGAAAATCCACTCCCTATTCTAGACAGATCAGCTCTTATTACATAAACTCCTATTGTCTTTTTTTTGCCATAGCTCTTATTTAAGAAATACTTAAATAATGGCTAGTACATTTATCTAACTTCCAACCACTAAGAAACTCTAAGAGGAAAGAGCCCACAATTTTGCCTTGGTCAAAACACAATCCTCAGCATTTCTCATATGATGGACACTCAGTAAACGTGCTTGAAACTTAAAGCATGCTTACTCTGGCTGAGACTAGAGTGGGAGACTTCTAGTCAGTCACTCCTATTCTTTTGCCTCAGTGGCCCCTGGAGTGTCTTAGCATGATGTCTAATGTTCAACAGTGTATTTTGAAAAAGGAAAAGAAAAAAATATGCATGGTCTCAATTTCTTTATTCTCCATTGACAAAGTAGAGGAAAATAATGAGCAATCAGAAAGTTTGCTGTAAGAATGAACTAAGGAAATGCATATGAACACAGGGTTTAAACGCTGAAAAGTGTTCCCAGTCCTTGCCATATATAGAAATGTAGAATATGGCCATCACCCAAACCTACCTTAAAAAGCTGGACTAGAATCCTGGTTGTACTGGTCTGAGCCAAATGTAATTGCTATAAGATGCATTAAAAACATTAATGGCCTCTCCTGTTGACTCTGGCTCAATAAAACCAGCCAAGTCTGATAGATCCAGAACAAATCAACCCCACATCACCAAATACTAATTAAAATTTCTCTTTTTGAAGCCCTCTCCTCTACTTCTCATAGATCTCTCCAGCCCCATCACTCAAGAGTAATATATTCCACTCCTCACATCCTTATTTACAGGTCCTGGAGAGAGATTGTACATGTGCCTGACATTTTTGAGTTGGGAGCACAGTTAGAAATAGTTTGAAACTGCTTATTCTGGAATCTCCAAATAGTTGGTGTATGCCGTGGTTAGAGTGGTGCTAAGTTTCAGGAAAGGCAAAGCATTACAAAGACAAATTTATTTTTAAAGGCTTAAGAATGACTATTCTAAAAGTAGCCCCCCATCTCTGCTGCTTTTGCTTGAATAAATGCTGCAATTATATAAGAGACTATATAGGCAGAGCTTTAAAATCCTAGTCGTGTGTTAGACAGACCTGAGTTCCAAATCTAGCTTCAGCACTTTCTGTGTATGTTCTTATAAAAGTGACTCAACCTTCTAAGCAGCAAGTTTCTTACAGGCAAAATTCAGGTATTAGTAATATGTGGCTCCCAGGGTTGAAATGAGAGTTAAATCAGACAAGTCCTCACTGGCAGTTAGCAGGGGCTTACAGAGAGTTTTGAGAGTCTTGCATTTCTTGCCCCAGAAGTTCCCATTCTGTGCTTTATTATTATTATTATAATCTCAATCCTGCACTTCCTGGCAGTGAAGTGAGTACCAGAGTATAAATGTATGGGAATTACATACCACTGTATTAGTAGCCAGACAAGTAGCCTACCATCTCCTTCCTCTATTCCCACAAAAAAAAAGGGTAGCAAAATGACTAAATGTGGATTGCATACATTTTCAATTTTTGTTCTGCTACTTTATGTATCATGTTGAACAAGTTAAAGAATCTCTCTCTCCTCCTCTATTTACTCATGTGTAAAATGAGAACACACATAAGTATCAGAGAAATCCCTAACACACAGAGCATGCTATATGTGTTAGAAATTATTTAATTATTTTGTTGTTTAGTAACATGTAGATTATAAAACATATCTACTATAAGTATTCCTAAATAATCAAGTTTATTGATTACATATATCATGTCATTTAATCCTCATCAACAATCAAATGTATTTTCCTTATTATACAGTTGAGAAAACTAAGGATCATAGATATAATTAACTTGTCAAGATCCCACATAATTATTAAGTGGTGGAAATGGGGATTAGGCCTGATCTGAGTAACTCTGAACTTCATTTCAATATCCCACTAAAGAACATGGAAGATTGTCTATATTTACAATCCACTTGAGAAGGTTTTTTTAACACTATCTCCCTGAGCCTTCTCCACCCATGGTGTGGGGAGAAAAAAAAGCGTTACATCTTTCCATACTCTTTTGCATTTAGATTCTCAAGTGATAGAACTATAAAGGAAATATCACTAATTGGCTACATTTTGTGAAATACCTATAACATTCCAGGCTCAGTACTTAGAAGTTTACAATCCTTCTGTCATCCATTCTACAGTATGATTCTGCAAGATGGTACAATTATTGCATTTTAACAGGTAACAATTCAGAAGTTAAATATTTTTCCCCAGGCATCCTAGCTGATATGAAGCAGAATTGGGATTTAATCAGGCCTGGTGACCTAACACTTGACTCTATATCTTACTTTGAAGGTATAGACAAATGATACCAAGCCTGATATTGAAACTTTAGTCCATTCCATCAAAGATTCAGGAGAAAATGTAACAATCAACATACTAGCAGGTGGATGATCAAATTGAGTAGTGTCACTGTCTGTCTCTCTCTCTCATTCCAAATGCCGTGAACAAAATAGAAATAATTCTCAATAACTAAAGTTTATTCCTGGCAAACAGCTGATGAGTACATTTCAGAGGCTCCTGTTTTTTGACCTTTACTGCCCTCGACAATGACAAAATCTTGTCGAAAGCTCTTTAAGCCGAAATTAATTTATGCTCGACAGTGATTAAAAGAGAAAGTGAGAAGGAGATGGAAATTAACAAATCCATCTTTATTGCTGAGATCCCATTATGATTATAAGGAGAGGGAAAAATCAACGTGGCGGGAGCCAGCTGCAATCTGGTAAGGAGTTTAAATAGCCCGTCCTGCTTGGGAAGTGTCCTTGGGTGGACAGATTTATCTGTCATTGAGCCTTTCAGAGTGAGGGACTTATTTATCAAGGACTAGAATGCTGAGATCCTTGGGCTTGCTTTTGGAATAAGGCTCAAGAGAGATAGCTAAGAGAGGGGCAGGCTAGGGAGTTAGGTAGATGAGGCCTCTTGAAAAGTAGATTCTTCAGGTGCTTTCAGGACCAGAGATGGCTGAATTGCCATGCTCTGGGTTCCTGTATCCACCTTTTTGTATCTACATAGCTCTTTGGATGGTGCATCATAATGTGAATGAGACTAAGCAAACATTGAAGAAGACATTACCACTATTTCCCTATTCAGTCTTCAAACATAATATGGGCTAAGCACTTTGTGTGCACCATGCTCAGTCCCAGGCAGTGGAGATGAAGATTCTAAGCAACACAATGCCTCTGTCCCCCTAGAGCCAACCAGAGAGAATGGGAATCATTTCTCCTAAAAATTAAAAACACCTTTCTCTCAAAGACAATCCTAGACTCATGCCATTTCATGAGAAGCAACATGTGCTGAGAACTCTCTATATGCCAAACATTTGACACTTAATGTGTCACTTAATCCTGAAAACAATGAAAGTGAGTGTTCCTTTTTTTCATTTTACAGATGAGTGATCACTTCTCAGAGAGGTGAAGTGATTGCCCGTAGGGCACAGAGATAGTGCAGCTGCAGCCAGAGAATCTACACTCGGACTCGTCACACACCAAACGATGGGATCTTACCCTCTGCCCTTGCCACATCGAAGCTATGATGCTGAAGTAAGATCATGACTCTAAGAAGAGGCCTGACTGTAGGTTTTGCTCAACATCTTACTGGCTTTGTGACTCTGGGAAATCTCTGTATCTTTCAATGTATTGATTTTCTCATCTGCAGAAAAAGGAATGATTCCCTGCCCTGTCTGTTTCACAGGCTAATCTGAGGCTCAGAGGAGTCAATGTATGCAAAAATGATCTGCAAATATGCTATTATTATATATTCCAGCCTTTACTAATACATGGACCTTCTCAATAATTGAGCTTAATTTATCTCATAATCATTTATATTAAAAAGGAATGAAACTGACAACATTTTATCTCCTCATGCAAGAGTATAACTAAAAGGACAGATGTGTAAGCCTGGACTCTCTAATTGGCTTTAATTATTATTGGACATATACTCAGGAGGAAAATTGCTTTATTTCAAAGCAGACAAAAACATAGTGAGTTTAAATCTGAAAATGTTAATGATGAAGATAATAATAATAAAATGATCTTTTATTTGATTCTTACTGTAATCTCATGGAAATTAATATTGATAAAAGGAGGAAACTGACAGCTCTCTCAGTGCTTGAGGGGATCATTGTGTCACTCTGATTATGTACAAAATTATAGTGGTTACCTAGGAGGAAACTTTAACAGATGAGGGCTAGGAAGATGGAGTTTACCAACTTACTCAATGAATTTAGGGAAGTCATTTTACCTCTCTGGACTTCAACTAGGAAGTAATTCCTCCTTCTGTTTATTCTCCTTTTTTTAAAATACAAATCTTGAAATTGGAATTCTCAGAAATTCTTAGAATTGTTATTCAGAATGAAAGAGAGTGAGGGAGGGAAAGAGGGAAAGAAGGAAGCAGGGGGAGAAGGGGGAGAGAGAGAGAGAGAGCGAGAGCGAGCAAGCAAGCAAGAGAGAGAGAGCGAGAGTGAGAGAGAGAGAGCGAGAGTGAGAGAGAGAGCGAGAGAGAGAGTGAGAGCGCATGTAAAAATGAAACTTGATCACTTGACCCAGAAGTCAAGTTTTCCTAGATCTTCCTATTATGTTAGTAGGGAGCAAGAATTGCACTGGAAGAGACCATTCATGTAGACTTGAAGGCACAGAGAGCCTTCCTACAGTGAGCATGGCTGAAACAAGTTTTTGAACTCTGAATCAGATTAGCAACTCCTTCCTTAGAAGGAAGTTAGCATGTTAAGAGAAAGTGATCACAGGCTGAAGTTACATGGCTTATGAAGGAGGAGTAAATGTTCACTATTTTTCAGGGTTATGATTATTTTTTATACCTGGTTAAACACTTTAACCAGTGGGTCCACGATGACCAGAACAATATTCCTTATGCTATATTCCATAAAAGATAAAATTTACAAGTTATCATAGTCTTTACTAAAAAATAATTCTATGGGGAAAATTGTGTTTGCCAAGCGCTGAGTTAAACAGTTTACCGGGTTTCTTTATTGCAGGACTTTACAGAGCCCTTGACATACTGGTATGCATTGTGATTCTCTAAAAGGGGATATAATGTATAGAATATTCAGACATTTTTTTTTAAAGTCATTTAGGATGAAGCATTTCTATCATGAATGTTATGGCAAATGCACTCAGGAAATGCCAGTCTAAAATATGAAGTCCCAAACTAGGTATACTTCATCTACTACCCACTTCAGTATCTAAATAGCTTATTTTTCATTCATGGAAGTTTTTGGTTGATGGACTCTCTCAGGGCACATAGTGATAGTCTGTGAGCTCAGGGAATCAAGCTCCTTCAACCCGCTGACTCTGCTATTTCAGAGAGCTTCACTTCTTGCCACGTGGCTGGACGAGAAAGATTATGGCTGAAAAAACACCCAAGCCATCTAGTGGGCAGATCTAAAAGGGGTGAACATCACTTCCCTTCATATTCCACTGGCAAAACTCAGACATATTGACCTACCCAGACACAAAGAAGGCTGACAAATGTCATTCTCCATGCCTAGGAGGAAAGTGAAACATATGTATCACTGTCTCATCCATGCTAGTCACTTTGAAGCTCTCTGCTCTTTGTCCCCAAAATTACCTGACACGCTCCAACTCAACATAGTATATATTCTGTCAACTTCTTACTTTCTTGCATTTCAGTATCATTAATTTTGCACAATTTTCACCTTTCCTTTAATCCATCTCCTCTCCTTCCCTGTGTCTGCAAAGAAACCCCACATATCCTAAAATGCTCCATTATAATGTCACTTTTTTCATTATGCTTTCTCTGGTTATCCTATCACATTTGTTCCAGAAAGCAGTCTTCTCACCTTTCTCTATGACGTTATTTATCTCTCTATCATATATCAGATACTGATCAGTATTTATTGGAGACTCTAAAGTCATACGTAAGCTTGAGAGTGTGTGGCATGTTATAGAAGGAAGAACAAAGTCTTGAGAACACGACAGATCTGAGTTTAAATCCAGGCTTTTCACTTACTAGATGTAGTACCTTAGGCAAATAACAGTGCCACTCTGCAGTGCTTCCTCACTTGAAAATTATGGATTTAAAACTTTTTCTGAATAATGATATCAGGAAATTAAAATGACATAATACACAAAGGCCCTTACCACAATGTACCTGCTACGTAAGAAGTTATATATGAATGTTGGCTGTTATCATTGTTCTCATTGCTGACTTTGTTACCTTGAGCCAGACAGACATGGATTTCGGTCCTGACCCTGTCACTTATTAGCAGTCTGACTTAGGGAAAATTACTTTCTACTTCCAAGTCTCAGCTTTTTCATTCATGCAAATGAAAATAACCCTTCTTTTGTGAGTGAATGGCAAGAAAACCACCTATCACAGTGAGTCACAATGACTGGCACATGGTAGAGGTACAAGTAATTAGTGAATGTATTACAAAACACCACACTGCCCCTAATACCAGGCATGAGAACATTTATTCGCTTACTGATTCTTTCTAGAGGGGAAAAAGAGACAGCCTCCTCCATATGGGTTGCTTTTGTGCCTGAGGACCTGTAGCCAGGCAGTTCTTCATTAATTCCCCTCTAAGTCTTTGAAGCTATAGTCTAAGCTCAGTTTTTCTTTTCTGATATGAACTTGGTCACCTTTCTTCTTATACTATCCTCTTAGGCACTTGAAGACTGTTAAGCCAACCTCTCATCTTTCTCTTCATCAGGCTAAATTCCTTTAATCTTTCATCCCAATTTCCCTTTCCAGTCCTTTAATCATTTCCTCTTGTACTGCCTTTCTACCTCTGAACAGTGCAGAGGCACAGTACACAAAAAATTCTACAGTAAATGTAGAAATGGCAAGCACTTTCACTACAAATGAACTAGTAAAGGACAGTGTTCACATGTAGGGACAGAAACAGTCAGCCCAAGAAATTTTACTCCACTGCCTACTATCAATGCAACTTCTGCTGTCATATTCAGATCCAATAGCAGGTGGTATTTTGCAGTCATCCCTGCCTCTGTGCATAAAGGATATTTAGCCATTGATGTCCAGATGTTATACTCACTCTGTCCAACATTAAACACCTATGCATATGCCAGGAACTGTTCTACAGGCCAAAAGAATTCTGGATAAAGTGCTCTTTATGTGAATACAAAATAAATAGGTAAATAAGTAACATCTAATCATGCAATAGCTATAGATATAGATATTAGAGAAACTGTCAGGTATGGAAAAAAAGAGCTGTAAGTCTCAGACAGAACATGCATTCTGCACTTACTTCTCTGTGCGCTGAATGAGTGAATCCTTTCTTTAAGATTCAGTTTTATCATTTGTCAAAATGGATACTACCAACAACTCTTCATGGTTTTATTGAAAATTAAATAAACAAGGATACAAAAAGCTAATAGCTCTGAGTCTACAGTTAGCACTCGTAGTATCACTTTAGTCTCTTGGTATTTTTTGCAAGCACAAAAAAGTATCAAGTAAAGAAATCGTGGCAGAGAGCCTTTTCCAAACAGAGAACTCAAGTTTGAGTTTCTTATTAAACAATCATTTGTAATATTTTTCTTCCTTTTTCTTTAAGGGATATATTTTTATTAGTTTAAAGGCAAACTAAAAGGCAGATCCCAACTATCTTTTATAGTTTTCTCTTTCATTCTACCTCCGTTCCATGCAGGCTTCCCCTTCCCTTTGTCCACAATGACCCGTCTCCTTCTCCCTCCTCGATATCCTCATTTTCCCTGAGTAGTCTGTTTCTACTATGTCCCTCACTTCTGTTCTCATCCCCTGATGATTTCTTCTCTTTCCATAGCCAAGAGTGATCTCAGAAGAAGGAAGCAAATGTGTATTTGGGCTTAGGTACCACATAAGACAGGCAGATAATAAAGGCAAGATCTCTAACTCCAATGAGCTAACAGGTCATTGAAGAAGCAAACATGCCTATATAAAAACATAACAATAATAGAAACCAAAGGGCCAGATTTTCTGTCAAGTGATTATGTTAGCTTAAAGATCACAATTAAAATTTCGTCCTAAAAACATGCTCTTACATGTTGATTTTGGCTGCCTGGAAAGGCATCCTAAGATGAGTTTTGAGGCTATTAACAGAACGAGTAGAAAATAAAATATAGCTGACTAACAATGTCCACCAAAGGTTTAGAAGGAGAGATTGTCCATCTCTAGTACAGAGAGTGTTTTAAGAGGTATGTGGAAAGAAAAAGTGAAATTATTTCTGAGTATTTTTATGAGACCTTTTATTTTACTTGTTAATACCTGGCATTGTTATCCTCACGATGACTGAAACTGGAGCTCAGAGAAGCTGAGTAACCTGCCCAGCTCACACAACTAGAAAAGTGACTTGGCACAAATCTAAAATTAAGATTGATTAAACACTCATAGTCTTTCTAATTCAGTACCCTCTGCAGGAGGAAGAATGGATTACCTTTGACAAGAGTGGTGTAGCAGAGACCGAGTAGATTCTTACCAGTCCTTTTTATTTTTCTGGCCCATAAGAAGCCTGTATTTTCTAGCTAGTATTGCAGTTAGAGTCAGACCATGTGACCAATTCTCAATAATGCCATATGGGGGAAACATATATGTAGCTTCAGTTGTGGTCTCTATAATTTCTCATGCATTTTTTTCATGTGGCCTTATGTAAAGGACCCAATGGGAACATCAAAGAGGCCCTAACGGACAGTGGAACTATAAGTGGAAGGAGCTTGGAACTCTGTCATACCTCTGGCAAAGGAATCACCCCAGAGAAAAATCTAGTCCATATCAGTCTGTGGCATGAGAGAGACTAAATCTTCATTGTGCTATGTCACTGAGACTTCTGTGTTTTATTTTAGAGCAGACATTAATTATCCTGACTGATAGAAGTCAGCGAAAAATATTCAGTAAAGACAAGACTTCCACAAGGCCAAGAGTGACCTTCCAGGGAGAGGACCCTTTTCTGGAAAAGCATGAGATATGCAAAGCATTTAGGGAAATTAAGTTGGAAATGTAGAAAATGGCTAAGATTGGTGTTTTAGTTTTCTATTCTTGTTGTTTTCAGTTTGGCAGCAGGAATGTAACTGGTGTTTCAGTACTCATTGCTGTATAGCATACGACAACACATAATAGCTTAAAACACCAATCTTTTTATTATGTCATATATTTTTGTGGGTCAGGTATTTGGTCATGGCTCAGTTGGCTGAGTTGCTTGTTCCATATTGTATTAACAAAGGTTACATGGTGCTACTGGTTGGTAGATAGGCTGCTATGGAAGATCCAAGATGGTTTTACTCCTATTTAAATTAGATGTGTAGGCTCAGCTGAGACTATCAGTTGGAGTAAGTACACATGATATCTCGAAGTTTAGGATTCCAAGAGGCAAGGTGGAAGCTGCCAGACCTCTTAAAGGCTAGTCCTGGAATTGGCATAGCATTGCTTCCTCCATTTTTTGTTGGTCAACCGACTTGTTAATGCTATGAGACTCCACCTCTTAAGCGGGTGAGAAGCAAACAGTTTGCACCCATATTTCCTGTATTCCATCTGGGATGTGTGGAGTCAGGTCTCTGGACTTAGCACTCACCATGCTGCCTGGCAGCCCTTCTTAATGCTGAGAGAATCACAATCACACCTTAAGTACCCATCAAAGGAAATGAAAAAAGAAACTAAATTTCACAGAATACCAATTCCTACTTCAAATGTTCAACCTGAACATATTCTTAAAATGACTCTATTTAGTGATGTATGTTTCATTTCTCCTTTTTATTATTGAAGACACAACCAAAATTTAATGTCATCGAAGACCTTTGACTCCAAAAGTCGTGCTCTTTCCATCACAAAATATTTTCTCCCATGCATCTTGCTTAACTATCGCTTGCTCAAAATGCAGACTCTGTGGTCAAGTGCTTGAATCTCACCTTGGCCCCTTGTCCACTGATGGAGGCTTCATCAAAGCCTTTAATTTGTCTGAACCCGTTTATCTTATGGAACCAGAGAGGGACCCCTGTCTCTGCCTCCCTCACCATGACATTATGAAGGACTACTAATAAAAATGAACCCTAAACTCCTTGCAAATATAAATGCTGAATAACAATAAGATGAAAAACTAGGGCAATAATATTGCTTCACATGATGTTTAAGAGAGCCAGGGATGAAAGGCATTGTAAGAACTGCTATTATCTCTGCACATTCAAGTCCCCATCCTTCCTCTTCTGTTTTATCCTGTCTCTGAAATGCTTGATTATGGCCCTTTTATCGTTTATTTTACTTTGTCTTCTTTTTTTTGTACTTTGAGAAATATATCACTATATCACTGGGGACAATTTACCCTTTTGTTCCATTTGAAGAAAGAAAGCAATGCAGGGTTACTTCAAAGAAGAACCGACCAAAATCCAGTGGGGGTCCAGTAATGACAAAGCCCCACTTTGCTTTCAAGCAGGGATACAAAAGTATGCTATAAATGATGCAAGGCATGAGGGTGAGAAGAGAGAGATGAACACAAGTCAAAAATATTGGTCCCATGGTTGGTGTTCAGGCTACAACTCAGAGATTCATGGACCAAGATGATTTTAGAGTGGACAGGACTTAGCAGAATGTTAAATTTAACCTCCTACTTCATCGTGACATTGCTTCTGTGATGACTCTAGTCTTAGAGTTCACTACCTCAGCACCAGGGTGGTTTGGGTTGTTCAGTGGTGATTTGATCAGTAAATTTCTTGACCTGAAATCGTAGCCTTTCCTTTTTTTTATCTACAGTTCCTGGTTCTTTCTTTGAGAACTTCACAGAGCATGTTTGCTCCCCTTTTCAGGTATATTGAAAAATTGGGATTGGTTTAGCATGTGCTGACACCCACAACTCCTTTTCAAGTGTCCCTCGAATAATTTTTGATGAGATTAATTCAGCCTCCTAGGATTCTGTAAGAGGACTGGAGAAAGTAACTAGAGAAAAATATAGGTGGAAAGAAATTTGATTTTCTGACCAAAAGTGATAAACAACTTAGTGGGTGGAGAACAGCCACTAAGAGGTTGGAGAATGGTTTCTAAGCAGCAGAAGTAGCGTGACCATGACACAGGAGGGGAGAGAGAGGTGGGCAGGCTCAGGGACAGTGTGGGAAGGGCCTCTGAGTTCTCTACCCAGCTCATGTAGGCTGAAGGTCGCTATGCCCCAGTAGGAAGGGGCTATTAGCATAGCCCTGCAAGAAGCATAAGGCTGTGATTGCCTTAATTATGTGGGCGGAGACAGATTAATGGAATAATAGAGAGGGCGGAGACAGGTTAGAATTGCAGCTCTTTAAGTTCAGGTAGAGGAGCTAGAAAGGCAGTAGGAGAAGGTTAAAGGAGAGCAAAGGCAGCAAAGAGCTTTCTGTGAAGCTTGGAAATTAAATTCATTATTCAAAAGCATGTGTGTTTGTTCTGTGACAGTTTCCAGGGAAATCTTCCCCTCTTCTTTCCACTCTTCGTACTTTCTTTATTGGATGTAATTTAAGTAGGTTTATGTGGATATATATATATATATATATATATATATATATATATATATGCATGCCAATGCTGCTTTTCTTTTACAACTGCCTTATTTAGCTACTAGTCCTTAAGTCTCCAAAAAGAATATGCAGCACACAGGAGAAATGATTCTTTTAGGGGTGTGATGGCAAATGTTTAATGTCTGACTCTCCAGGGAAAAAATAAAAGGCACTGACCTAAGCATTGGCCAATTTCCATAGTATAAATACTTTCATTACAAACTACCAACGTCACTGAAAACGGAAACAGGAAGAAATGCCTAAGAGCGTGCCATTATGCAGTTTTTTTCACTCACTCTACAGAGAAAGTAGACAAGAGTACAGATGATAGCATATTGTAGAAAAATAAAATTAGTAAATGTTGAATTTTGAGAATTTATGAGCTTTGTTTTTAATAAAATTTCATTGTAAGTTTATATAATTAAATTTTACTAATGTTTCTGTTTAACAACTGGCTTGCAAAATTCCTGAAAATATTTGATTCTGCTTGTGAGCTAGTTCAAGCCCACTGAAGCACACCACTGCACTGGCTCTTCCTCTCCTTTGTCTTCTGTGGTGAGGATGTGTGTTGGCTCACTAAGTTGGCAGACAAAATATAGGGACAAATTTGTGGGTAGGGGAGTCTAAAAAGATAAATAGTAACTGTTAATTAATTTTAACTCAGTAGCATTACAATACACACATGTATGCATGTGTACTGATTCTAAATCATCTTTCTATAATCATAAAATAGCTACTCTAAGGCTTAGGTCTTAACAACACTTAACCTAGATGAAGCGTCTCTGTATATTTTAGAATCTATATAGTGTGTGTATATCTATGTATAATGTATGTTTATGGCTTATATACAAATATGTATGTTTAATTTATTTAATAGAGAACTTGCATTTTGTAGATATATATAGATGTATATAAATTGTATATATACATATATATATGAGCCAATAATGGCTATCATATACTGAGCCTGTCATCTGTGCCACGAATGAGCTCAGGTGACCCTCACAAGAAGTATCCAGATAGGAATTCTTATTATTTCCTTTCTAAGATGGGGTCTCTGGTCCTGAGAGATTTCCATTAGCTTACTTGGGATCAAACAGGTAGTATATGACCAAAAGTGTTTGTACCAAAGGTCTGACTCCAGGACTAGAGTAGAATCCATTATTTCTTTCTGTAAACTGAGCTACATGATTTAGACCACGGCTGCTTCTGAAGCTCCAGAGAAGAAAAACATTTTATGAGCATCCCAGAGGTGTAGACAGTTGGCAGCCTTGAAGCAGATTTGCAGAGATAGAGAATAAGAGTCAATGAGAAAGACTTTGGGAGCAATGAATAATGTATGTTGCCTCAGCTAACTTGATGTACGTAATGGAATATTGAAGCTTATAGAAAAGTTTAAATCTGACTATAATTTTGGCCTCTTTTAGTAATAATTTGTGATCATTTGGACAGAAGTTCTGATATGAAAAAAAACTTTGGGAACTTAAAATTTCTAATCAAATTAATTAGTCATGTCAACAGGATTATATGAGGGTTTGGACCAACCTCAAAGGGAGAGCAGTAGTTTCAAGAACACTCAAGAAATTTAGATGGGCCCATTTCCATGTTAACAATTTCTAGGCTAATTGCAAATAATTCTTATCTAATCAGTGAAGCCTGAATGACCTCTCCTAGGCAACTGTTGGTTAGCCTATGCGGAGATTATATATAAAGCTGAAAATAATTAAGCTTAGAGAGAATCATTTTGAAAGTTCACTAATTTGGTGATTATTACAATTGGAAGGTGGTGTGTGTATGTGTGTATCTGAGAGAGTGAAATCAAACGCATCTTTATATATCTCTACAGATTTAGTTAAAAATAAAAATATCTTTATGTCTATAATTTAAATGAACACAATCTCACTTTTCCTTGTTAACGTTTTAATATAGAAACATTGGCTTTCTCCAGTGGACAATCTTTATATATATAATGATAGAACTAATATTTATTGTTTCTTACTCTGTGCTGAGCTCTTCTAAGCACTTTACATAAAATAACAAATTATATTTCTAACAATTACTGTGTGAGAAAGGCATAATTATTATCATCATTTTATCTGTGTGGAAACTGAGTCACAGAGGTTAAATGACTTGCCAAAAGTCACATAGCTATTAGCGGACAAAATTATGGAGTGTTTCTCCAAAGTATATGTTTTCTTACCAAGACAGAATCTCACCTTCTTCAGCTTTCATATTGTCATTACCACTCATAATAGTAGGTAACAACAACAACAAAAATATCCTGTTCGCTTGAATGCAAATCCCACCATTTGTTGAAAGTTAGAAAAGTGGGCTGCACAACTTGAATGTGCCTTTCTTTTAAATCCTCAAGTTGACTCAAAAACCACAATAGATACCTATTTTGACCTCTTGTTATTATTCTCATGCTTTTAAAGTCTCATCATCAAATCCTAGCTCTCCATTTCCTTCTATTCATTTTGCCTATGGCCTTAGGCTTCTCTAGACTCAACTATGAATATCCCTATTTACTCATTCCATTTACTTGCATTTGCCTCTTTCAGATTTTAACACTACTGGGCTATTGCAAGTCTATCTCAAGTATTTAAGCATTTTTCAAATCTTGCTGAAAATTCACCTTCCTTAACTTAGCTTTACCTGTTTCAAATGGGAATTACATATACTGTATCATAAGCTTTTCAGTCATTGGTAAGTACATTTTTTAACAACATAAATTTCAACTATGTACCAGAATGAATAACACTTGAGATACAGAGATTAAAAATAAAAACAAAACATTCCAAGCCTCAAGGATTGAGTATCCAAATTTACTGAACACTAGAATCACTGGAATATTTAAAAAAAAAATTTTGATTCTCAAATCAATCAGAAACTCTGAGTCAGTAACCCAGGCAGAGATTTTGGGGTTTTTTGTTTGTTTGTTTGTTTTAAACTTGCCAGGTAACTCCCATATGCAACCATGTTGGAGAACCACTATATTAGAGAACACAAGTATGCAAAAAAAAAAAAAAAACATTAATAACTGAAATGTGCACAAGATGCAGAGGTAGCAGGGCCAAATTAATGAACTCCCATTTTGAAGAGGGTCTCAGAGAATTTCTTGCAAGAAAAGCTACATTTAATGTAATGAGGAAGAAGGAGAGAACATATCAAGAATCCTAAGCTTACCGATGTTGCCTGAATATAACATAGGAAACAGAAAAGTGTCAGAAGAGGAGATTGAAAAAGTAGTCAAGGTGGCAGGTTATGAATACTCATCCATGCCACATTAAGGAGCTTGGACTTGTGTTCTGGCTAATGGATGTCCTTCAAATGATATCAAGACCCAGTCATGCTTAGATAGATTTGAGCCGAAGTAGATAATGGGTGGAAAGAGACTGGTAAAGAAGAGGGAGAACAATTAGAAAGAGTTGCAGTATTCTAATGAGAGTGGAAATGGCCTAGATGAGGATAGTAGCTATGAAGTTAAAAAAATAATAATAATAAATTTAACATTTCTTTTGGAAGATATTCTATATAGGTGGATTGACAGCGGATTGGATATGTGCGATAAGAGAGAAATATGAAAATAAACAGAGAGTAGGAGAGAGTGAGAGAGAGAAGAGAATGAGAATTTCAGAGATTCTATTTTGGGCTTGAGAATCTAGGTCTATATTGGGACTCATTTCCCCCCTGCAAAAAGTGGTAGTTAAGGGAAAAAAAAGTGTTGGGAGAAAACTTATTCTGTTCAGTTCAGTTTTATTCACCCTAAACTTCAGGTACCCATGAAAGTAGGGGGAGGAGACTGTGTATAAAGGAGTCATTGATTTTTAAAGATACTAAGGTGGATGATGACAAAATATATTTGTTGGTTTTGAACATGGGGGTTATTGATGACTTTGGCCACATATTTTCTAGCATGATGGTGATAGAAACCTAAATGGAGTGGGTTGAAGAATGAATGGAAGATGAGGAAATTGAGCTAGCAAGGAAGTAATGTTGGGGGAGGGGGAAATGAGACAGTAGCTGGAGAGGAAAGTCAGGTCAAGAGAGGGTTACTTTTATCTAATGGGAATGTTATCTCGTGCATGCTGATAGAAATGATTCAGAGGGAGGGACGGGTGTTGAAAAAAAGAGGGAAACCGGAGTAAGTATAGAGGAAATGCCCCTGAAAAAATGAAAAGGGATAAGTTCTCGACTCAAGTAGAGGGACTGGCTTTTGATAAGAGAACATGGTACAGAAGCAGGTTGTCTGTGGATTTGTAAAAGAGAAATTAAGAGGTTCCTAATTGATGACTTCTGTTTTCTCAACCAAAGACATTCCTATACAGTAATTCCCTAGCCAGTCTCTTCTGCAATGTCATTGACCAGTAGGCTACTGGTCTCACTACTTTCAGAGAAGACTTAGGAAAATTAACAGTAGATGGGGGGGTGTGAATAATAATGATAATCTTACCGCTATTTTACTACTAGAACAGCTACTTTTATTGCTATGACCGTCATACTGTCATTTTACCTGTCTTTTGTTAAATATTGCTATGTGCCAGCAACTCTACCAACTTTTCATTGTCTATTTTATTTAATCTTCACATCATACTTCTGAGGCAAGTACTATTTCTGCCCACATTTTACAAATGAGGAAAATGAGGCATATAGAGGCAGAAAGAGGATGGCATTTCTGAAGCTAAAAGAAGCGTTGCAAGCTGGGTATAGTTAATTGTGCCAAATATTTCTGTAAGGACAAAAAAAAAAACACATTTTTTTGAGTTTTGTTCCCACAGAAGTTCCAACCAGTCTTTCATTGAGTGGGTACTATGGATGAACAAAAGAATGATCAGATAAATGTCACTGAGTGTATATGTCACAATGCTGATGGATCTGTCTCTTTATCCTTGTTCTCTGATTATCTATTGTTGAGTGATACTATGCTTTGCTGATGACCCAAAGGGCTTGGATTTCTAGCAGTGACCTAAGGAAACCATGATGGGAAATCAGCTAGAATTGTCCCTTCCATCATATGGTGGGAGAGGGGTAATTTAAGTTGTCCATAGATCTTAAAATCTTCATACTGAGGCATGATGGCAGAAAATATCTCAGCAACTAATTAAATCCAAATAGGACAGCAAATGCATTTCTTTTTCTCTTTCTACCCATGCACATGACCAACAGAAAGGGAGTGGGGCCTGCAGGAAAAACCTAACAAAACAAGTCTAATATCAATTGAGTAATTGTTCATTATATTTAAGTATTATACGATCAAACATTTTGTTATTTTATTTTGTTTTGCATTAGAGTCTGACAAGGTAGAGATACTCTTTCTCCCTTTTTCTAGGGTAAAAACTTATTGTCAGGTCTTGAATAACTAGTGGCAGAATAAGGATTGACGTGCAGAACCTAGAAACTCTACTTTCCCCTGGATCTCATTGCAGGTCTGGAAAACTAGTGCTCACTTGCTCTCTTCTTCTTCACCCTGTACAATGGTGGCATGCCAGTACCCAGAATTTAACTCCACAGTCTTTTGGACCAAACTCTTAGAACTGAATACTAGGAATAGCTTTCTGAGAATGTGTTTAACTTCCTCCTTTCCCAGAAGGGTGTTCCGTCTGCCTTCCTTTCCATCTGTGCTGAGTTCTTCCCATATCCCTATTCAAAAAATTCCCATTTCCTATCCTTCTCTACCTCTTTTCTTGAATGGCTGTCAATCTGCCAGTGTTTTTCAAGAACTCAATAACAAGTCAGTTGTTAATAAGGAATGTCCAAATTTTTCCCTTGATGTGGTCTTGAGTTTTAAATTACCTTTTATTTTAATTTATATTTTATTTTATTTTCAACAAACAAAATAAGTGCTTTATTGGATTTCCTCACTGGGCCAGGATCTTGGGCAGACATACAGAAAGGCAATAAAAAGAATCCAGCCTATACTGAGTGGCTACAAATACCTTCAGTATTGTATGTATATATGTAACCTCTTTTCTTTATAACACTGTACAAGAGACATTGCTATCCCCATTATAAAGAAGAAGAGATTGATTTTCAGAGAGATACTGTTACTTGTTTAAGGTCACACAAATTAATAAATGAACTAGAACTTCATCCAGGCCTTTGTAACCCTAAAATAAGTGCTCTCTTCACTATACTACCCTACTTTCTTCCAAAGACTTAAGAAAACATCTCTGCCTACAAACATATCAAGGACTGGTGGTAAAATGAGTCACATACATGAATAACCATTATGAATGAATGTAAAACAATTGTTGGGGCTAACTGATAATTGTACAGATACTGAAGTCACAGGGGTCAGAGCATTAATTCTGGCTCTTCTACCTTTTAGCATGTTCTAAAACATTTTCTAAATGTCTTTGAGTCCTCATTTTTAGATAGGGCTAAAATGTGTGTAAGATATTCACTATGTAAATTAAAGTAGAAAACTCGCGTAAGATGGTTAGCCCAGTTCCTTACATGTTAAAGGGTCAATAAATGTTATTACTAATATTAATAGTGCAGAAGGGATCCTGAAAAGTGCTAGGGAAACCAAGAGCTCAAGGCCATGGCCTTTCTCTAGGGAATTTCAGGGGAAGACTTCACAAGGAGGGTCATGTTTGAATTAGATGTGAAGAATGAATAAAGGAGGTTTCCAGAAGGAAAGGGCACGTCAAGTTAAAGGCAGAGGGCTTGAAAAGTCATGACGGCAGTGATGCTGGAGGTGGCCAATGCACTAGGCCCTTGAACATCTTGCAGAGGTGTCTACACTTCATTGTGTCAGCACCATAGAAAATCTTCAGACCTTTAAGTGAGGAGTGATGCAATGCTATTGGTTTTAACATCACTATGGCTACCGCGCAAGGCATGGTCTGAAAGCCCCAACAGTCTTCTCTCCTCGTTCTTCATTCCCTGTGCATCATCACACTCTGGGTCTGGGACATATGAAATTATGTTCAGAGGGCATGGGGGTGGGGGTGCAGAGAGATAAAGAGAGAAAGCAAAACAACTATGGGGGAAAAAGCAGGTCCCAGGAGACCCTGTGAAGATGCCCTGACTGTTCTAACAGGGAGAGAATGAGAAAAACAAGGAGCGCATTACAAACAAGAACATGTGTATGCATTTATTAACATTTCCAACGTGGATTTAATTTTCCGTGTGCATCCCGCCTACACAGAGCCTGATGCGTTTCATCTAACCTCTCGTTAAGTTGTGTGCAAGTCATCTTTTTAACGTGTCCTCTGGGGGAATCTTCAAACAGATTCTATAATCTTGCTTATAAATGGCTCTCTTCCAAAATGCCATTTATATTCATTCTTTTCTCAGCTTCTCCCCCTAACCCCACCAGACACACATTACTGTTTGTACCCCTTGCCTTTTAGAGCAAGAAATGGATTTCTAACACCTTGGTAGAGTTGAAGCCAAGTGTGTGGGCTTCGGGATCAGGCACACCTGCTTTAGTTCATGGCTCCACCACTAACTTGACAGGTTTTCTCCTTTCTGAGTCAGAAAGTCAGCATTTATAAAATTTGAACAGTGGTAGAAATTACATTCTATCTCATTTTGTTGTTGCACATTAAATGAGATAGTGTCTCAGAGCTTGCAGCTCATCACTGGGTACATACTGAACACTCCATAAATCAAATGGTTATTCTTGATTCGTCATCATTTTTATTAGCAACCTCTAGAACTGAGTTCAAACACTGGTTCTATCACTTATTAACTGCATTCTTTAATGTGTCTGAGTTTTAGTTCCATCTTTTGTAAATGATATCAGTATATAAACATTTAACTCAATGTTTCGTTAAGACAAAATAACACTAGCTAATATTTATTTAGATTTTTTATATGTCCGTCGATAATTCCAAGCACTTTATGTGGTTGTATTTCCTTTAATGCTTTTAACTACTAATAAAATAGGCATTATTATTGTCCTCATTTCACAGATGATGAGAGTGAGGTACAGACAGGTTAAATTACTTGACAAGCACACAGCTAATATGTGGTTGGGTTGACATTCAAATCCAGGCAGTGAGGTTCCAGGGCCTTTTTTAACCATCCCATTTTCTTGTTCCATGAAATAGCATGGCCACAGCATTTTGCGTGTTTCACTAAGCTTATTAATTTGTAATATTCTTTCACCCTACCCCTCCCTGATCCAGTAAGCAAATATGGCTTCTGCAGTTGGATAAGAGCAAGGGATAAAAGTCAAATTAATAAGATAGTGCAAGGTGTGAATAAAATGAATATAATTATCATCACCAGAGAACCAACATTGAGCCCCATCGTTGTACATGGTCTGAGAAAAAGAAATAAGAAGTTAAAATCCAGCTTACTGCCCTCAAAGAACTTTAAATGTAGTAAGAAATAATATGCATGTCATTTCCGATGACCTAACACATACTTACAAGTAGACCTTAAGAGGTGCTATAAACTTAGAAAATGATATTTATTTCCAGCAAATGTATGATGATCACAGAGCACTTTTAGTAGATGAAAGCTCTGCCAGAAAATATAAGTAGAAAACATTCTATAATATTTATCATTCTTAGCCCACTCCCTACTTGAAAATGAATAAAAACTGTTGGGAAGCGATAATCTGAGGACAGATGTGTGCAGTTACACTTTACGCAGGTAGAAGGTAATACCTGCAGTTTCTCTCAGGGGATTATGTAAATAATAATGCATAACTCATTTACATGGATGATGAAAAACAAAATGGAAGTCAGGCCAACTGCTCATCAACCAAATAACTGCCCCTAAATTGGTTCTTGAATAAAAATATCTGTATGGAGGGATAGCAGGCCACATTCAGAACAATTAGACTGAGGAGTTGTATCATTCCAGGTTTTTGATGAGGATCAAGTAAGATAAGTGATGGTTTGGCTGCCCGGACAACATAAATCCAGTAATGGCCTATATTCAAAGGATTATTATTGCTTCTCCTACTGTCAGCCTCACTCATTCCAAATACTGGTACCTGAAAGTCAAGAGCTCAGACTCAGGCGTAGATAGACCTGAAGAAATTGTTGTTTGTTTTTACAGGGTTCTAGGGGCCCATCCCTGCACATAGAATTTTTGGAAGGTGAAGGAAAAGAGAGACATATAACCAAGTCAATCAGCAGATTATGGGCAAAGATGGGGAGCCTGTCAGCCTGCTGGCAATGCATGTTCCCCTTTGGATAAAAACCAAAATTGTATTATCTTCATTAATATCATTGTAAATTTCAAATTAAATATTTCCACTGTCAGAAAAGAATTCAGATAACAAAAATTTAACAAAAAGAGATTATAAATAAGCCACAAAATGGCAATTTTGTATCCTCCTTTTCAAACTACCCACAGTCTCTCTCTCTCTTTCTCTCTTTCTTTCTCCAGGTCCATAAGTGCGCTCACACACACACACACACACACACACACACACACACACACCATTCTTCTTTTCCTCTCTCTCTAGGCCTTGACAGATTAGAAGTGACTATGGAGTGTTTGTCAGTTAGGATAGAAACTAATGCAAACAAAGCCAAAAATCAACAACAGCAAAAAAAATAAAAATAAAAACAACTTTAAAAAACAGATCAGAGTGATTCTAGTCATTGTAGGAATAAATATTTATTTTTAAATTAATTTATTGGGGTAGCATTGGTTAATATAATTATATAATTTTCAGGTGTACATTCTAATTTGACATCTATATATTCTGTTGTGTGATTACCACCCAAAGTCCAGTTTCCTTTAGAAAAAGAAATAAGTACTTTTCTACAAACTGTTGAGTCTTGAGATTTTTGCTGCATTACAGCAGGAGCAAGTATCAGTGTTCATGCCCATCAGGTGTTAGGACAAGGGACGATTATGTCCAAAACACACTGCTTAAGAAAGTAGTAATAACAATGATAGCAGGGACTGGACTAGACCTCGAATCTCAGGAGTCCTAAATATTTCTAATAATTCCTTAGCTGAATTACCATTCAGTTACTCATCTTGAATCCTCATTTCCTAATTTATAATTTCCTGTCCACATTTTTCCCCAGTTCAGTGTGTATATGTCTGTGTGTGCATGAGTGTGTGCGTATGTTTGTCCTCAAATTAAAACCAAGATTTTTGCATTCGCATCCTGAGTCTGCCTCTTATCACTGGTTAAATTTCTGTTTAAGTCATTGAACTGCCTAAGACATAGATACTTCACTTGTTGAAAAGATACTTATAATAAAACCTACAGCACAAGATTATTGTGGCAAATTAAAAAAATTAAGCTTGCCTCAAAAAGTACTCTAACACATTTGATTGTCAACAGAGCACAATTGTTCTAAGCAAAGGGCAAGAGTTAAAACACCTGGAAATTCTGCCCTTTAGGAAATGTAGAACTGAGCAAGTTACTAACCTTTTATCTGTGTAATTTTCCTCATCTGTGATCTAAGAATGACAAAGCCCACATCATGGAGTTGCTTTGAAGACTGAACAATATCTGCATCTCCTGGTTCCTCAATTGTGGCTGCCATCGCTGATTATGAATTATCAATATATTAAGTGCAAATAATACAAATGGTAATTCAGAATTTAGTTTACCTTTGGACTCATTTGAAACAGGGGCTAAACATTTTTATCTTATATCCACCTGGTGATATATGAACTAAATTAAATTAAATGAAATTAATACGTATGTGCAGTAGATTAAAACAGACAAGTACATACTTGCTAGAAGTAGTGTGCATTATTTCATCACAAGCTTATTTCAGTGAAGGGGAAGAAACTGTGCCTTCCACTGGCCCAAGCTCAGGCCTCTAGACATGGCCCAAATGTCCTCTCCAGGCTGACTCAGGGGAACCTCTGGGAACTCAGGAACCTTGGCAGAAACTGTTGAAGAGTCACAGGGAAGGCAGGGAGCAAGAGAGGCTTTCCCCATACTTCTTTGTTCTAGGAATCTCCCAAGCTAAAGTCATCCAGACCTTTGGAAGATGAGGTTAAACCACCATGTAAATGACAGAATAGCCCAGACAATGGAAACCAGGATACTACCAAGCATGAAATTATTACACTAAGGACCAAGTTTGTTAGAGACCTTGGTCTTAGGAGATCATGTGAATTTTAGTCTGGTCATCTGAAAGGGCATTTGGGGGAACTCTCCAGCATTCGTGACTTTAACTAGACTCTCAGAAAAAATTATGACCCAGTATCTATAAAGATCTGCTTCTAAAATGAGCCAGTTCCCTATGCATAGCAGTAGACTGTTAGGGCTCTCGGTCTGGAAATAAGGTATATACTATACTCATTGTGATTGTATATGCTGTTCTTTAAAGAGAAAATGGTGTTCTTATGAAATATGACCAGTATTAGTGAGAGATGTCAACTCTTGTATGGATCATGACATTACAGGTAAAGGCAGAGTGCTGGATTGAAAGTCACAGGATCTGCATACTACCCCTGACCTCACCCCTGCAACTAAATAGACTAATAGAACTGGCCTTCTCTACCATGGCAAATCACATAGTGCTGTACCCAATACAGAGTTAGTGGAGTACGGTGTTTGTACTAGGGGTGGGGAGAATGGCAGAGGCCACTCCATTCTCTCCCTCTCTCTTAGCAACAGAAACAGAAACTGGGCAGCAGCTCACCTCAAACCTGCATGCAGAATTGGACCTGTTTTTGCATTGTTTTTTGTTTGTTTGTTTGTTTATTTGTTTTAGAAAGTAAGCTGTGGTGGTTATTCTTCCAAACTTCTTGGCTGAAGGGCACTTCTTCTATGAGAGTGGAGTACATTGTTATAATAAAAATGGAGACAAATGAACATACCACACCGATTATGATATTATAAGAGCTAACCTTTACTGAGCAGGCTTTCCACCATATCTTTAGAACCTCGTACAGTTTCTGACACATAGTAGGTACTCAGTAATGCTTGCTAAATAAATGCAGCACTGGGTAAGACATTATGTTTCCGATTTAGAAGTCAAGGAAAGTAAAATGATTGAGGTGAAAAGGCCTGCTTATGTCTAGTAAGTAGCAGAATAGGGCATCGTGCCCATTCTCCTAATTCTTAACCACATGCTTTCTCCCACTCAGCTCGGTTCTGCTTCTAATGTAATTGGCTCTGTGCACAGGGCCAGCACGGCTCTGCATAAAGCCCTATCATTGTAGCACACCCAGTAAATGGATTTGAGTTCTGGTACTTAAGGGGAAAAATGCAGCGTTGAAAGAACGGCTTCCTATATATCTTTTGAAGGGCTGCATTTTTGGAAATGCTAACAGGAATAAAATAAATTACTCCAACACAACCGCAGGAACTATACACCTTTCCTTTGTTCCAAAGAGTGAACTTTGTTCCACTTAACCTGTAGAATCCCTTAGCGAGACCTTAGCCGCAGCCCCACTCTGTGACCTTGAGTGAGTCCCAGCCTCTCCTGAACTCAGGTGTGCATGTCTGTAATACGTATGAGTTGGACCAAATGATGTCTAAGGCCTGTTACGCTTTAACATTTTAGGTTTTAAGCCTACTTGGTGCTCTCCTCCTCACTAAGAAGACAGATTTGTCTCCAGAGATGGAGGGGAAACACACTGGGTACCATTAGTGTAAGATGAGCAGAAAGTAAATCCAGGATCCCAACTTGCTTCTCTGATAGGTGGAAGAGAAAGCATGCAAAAATAAAACCCTGTTGCCAAGTTAAAAAATAAACCATTTTAAAGAACAAAATCTGTTACCTTTTCCCTCATACAAGCAATACCAGGCTTAAAGATAATATGCACAAAAATAAATATGTGGAAAAGTTCCTTTGCTGCTGCTTCTAGCAGTTTTCTGATCTCTTTTTCTCACTTTGCACTGACTGTCAAATGGTCTATCAAGAGGTTAGTTTGTAATTAAACTCAGATCTAATTGCTGGAACAAGTTACTAATTGTATTCTTAAATCTTTTTATTCTATACCCTAGAAACCAGTGCATTCTAGCCTTTAAATGTTAGTGGTTTGAGAGAATCGCATAAGTACAGCTTTTAGCAGAAATTTTGTTCATTTGAAGCTTTTACCCAGAGCATCAATCAAGAAAACTAAAAAACATGAAACCAATTGGTGAAGGGAATAATCCTCCCTTCACGACAATAACAAAAAATAAATTTGAAGAAATGTTCTGCCTTCTCTCTTTCTGAATTATAGATAGTGCCACACTTGATTGCTTTAAATACTAAGATCCATATTAAGGAATCTGCCCATTTTTAAATGGGCCTTCGTATCTTTAAAGGGTCACTCGGGTGCTTCTGAGGTGTAGAAAATCTTTTGAAGCCATTCAAATTCATTCAGTGAGTCATCCCCATTTTGAAAAAAAAAAAGAATGCGACTGATGCAAGTGTCAGTTTGATTTGAATTTCAGTTATGCAGAGTAAACAAAGCAATGAATCTGAAAGAGTAAAACTTGGGGAAATAACAGAGAAAGACATCAGTTCAGACATAGTATCTGTTTGGCTTATGTAATGCTGGTGGAGGCTAGGGGCTCAAAAGTTTAAAATATCTTTCTATATTCGGACAGTGTGGTGGGCATTTTTGATTGTGTCTCAGCCTCTAGCTCACCATTTCTCCTTCCTAAGAAGTCTTTGAGTGTTTGCTGACAGTGACCCACCGTCTGCCTCCATGGCTTCAGTGTAGTAGCATGATCTTGCCCACCCCTAGCTTCTGGCCCCAGTGGCATGATAATTGGATCTGTGATAAGCTCATAACTCACCCAATTCAGGTCAATGAAGGCAAATGAAAGTTCCCAATCTTCCTGTATCAGCAGAGAAGTCCACGCTCGCTTTCCTGCTGAATTTACAGGTGGATATGTGAAGTACCAAAAAACAAATATCTACCTTTGTTTCCAACCAAAATCATTTGAAATTCTTTCTAATTTTAGAGGATTTCTTTTATTGTTAACCACTTTTGCTTACGACTGAAAAGTCTAACTGATGAAGTCTGGAATGAATAAGAGTTATCTGATTTGTTCTAGATGTAGGATAAAGCTGACATGACACCACAATGAGAGAGAGAGAGAGAGAGAGAGAGAGAGAGAGAGAGAGAGAGAGAGAGAGAGAGAGAGAAAGAGAAAGAGAAAAGATAGATCTTGGTGACTTCATCAAGTTGCTTGATCAAATGTCACCTAAAATTATACATCTAGTTTTTTCTTAAGTTATGTGAGTCAGTCACCTTTATTATTTCTAAAAATATTTGCTAAATATTCATTGAGTAGCAGTCAATGATCTTAAACAAGGTACAGCTTTGAACAAGAGGTCCCCAGATTCCTGGGTGAGAAGAAAGGGAGTAAAACTAATAAATAAGTAACAAGAAGATAGATAGAATGATCAATTGAAATACAGTGTGTTAATTTCCAAGGGCTGTCATAATTAAGTATCATCTACTGAAGCCATTTACATTTATTGCCTCACAGGGCTGGACTTTAGAAGGCCTAGATCAAGGCATCAGCAGGATGATTGGGTTCTGGGCCTGAGAGAAAGGATCTGTTCCGTGTTTCTCTCCTAGAATCTGGCAGTTTGCAGGCAATCTATTACCAGCATTAATCCTAGTAGCATCGTGTGGTGCTAACACTGTAGATGCATCACCACAATTTCCACCTCCTTCTTCACATGGCATTCTTCCCTGTATCTTCACCTTGTCCTCTCTTTGTATGCATCTCTCTCTGTGTCCAAATTTCTACTTTTCCTACGGATAACAGTCATATTGAATTAGGGCTCATTCTAACAACCTCATCTTAATGAACTGAATTATATCTACAAAAACCTTATTTGCAAGTAAGGTCACGTTGTGAGGCCCTGGGGGTTCACACTTGAACGTATCTTTCTTGGGGGGTGAGGTTGTGCAATTCAACCATAATTCAGAGTAATGGGATAAGGACTCACTCTAGGGGTATCTTATTGTGGACGATTACGAAATGCATTTCTGAGGAGATGCCATTTATTCCAGATTAACAGATAAGATGGAACTAAAAGACTAGATGTGACTATTTAGAGAGGAAAATAATTATTTCAGCTAGTGTATAGTTTTTAGTATAGATCATGAAAACAAACAAACAAAATACTAAAAAGCAGCAATAAGAAAGGCTTTTATTGCTTATGTCCATTTGACTTGTATTTTCTATAATTTGAAAGTTAAAGAATTAGATAAATAGGATCCATCTGAATAATTCTTATTAGAATTTTACCTACTAACTGTAATTTACTTATAAAATCTCTACTCTGTATTTTCTTTCTTGCAGAGTAAGGTGACTTTTTATTTCCTGCTTTGATATTTGTTGGATATTGTGATCTTTGGTTTTTCCCCCATGTCAGATTTCACTAATCTGCATTTCTGAAGCTGGGGATCATTTTAGTACCATTTTTTTTCTCTCTCTCTGGTGCCAACCACATGCCTGAGAAATAGTGGGAACCTCAATAAAAACTGAAAAAATGAGAGGACCTTCTATCTAATTTTGGAAGTGTCATACCAGTAAATGTTTAACAAGTGACTTTTCTTGCAAAAAAAAAAAAAAAATATATATATATATATATATATATATATATATATATATATATATATACACACACACACACACACACACACTCAATTTTTAGCAGGTGCCTATTTCCAGAGTGTAAATACTCCCACCATAGCTGATATCAAGCCACCAACATGACATCACTGAACTGAACTGAACTGAACTGAGGCATGCACACAGTCACATCTCACAAGCCAGTGCCAGGGCCTCCAGCACAGCCACGAACAGGGAATCTGTTCAAAAATCTGTCTGGGAAAATGGTTCATGCTTTGCTATCAGAAGAACTCAGTTTGTTGATTTGTTGCTAGCACTTAAAGCCATGCAATATTCAGAAATTTATTTATCTCAATGAGTGTCTATGTCCTCATCTATAAAATAAGAGTAATTCTTGCTGCAGAGGATTCTTATGAAAATTAAAATGAGTTATTGCTGCTAAAGCAGCCATCAGTAAGGAATGTAGGAAACAACTAATATATGTTAGCGTTCTTTTAATTTTGCTGTTGCAGATAGAAAAGTTTTCTTGTCTCTTAAATTTGGATGCAAAAAAAAAATGAATATAGGCGCTGTAATTGGGCATGGAATTTTATTTGATGGAAAACCAGTTCTTCCCCCTTATGCTGAATCCAGGAGCACTGCAAAAATGCAGGTTTCTGAATGGACATCGATGACTGGTGTTGAGCTTATAATGTTTAATTTATAACAGATTCCTGCCCATAGAGAACATATGACATCAGCATTTCAAAAAAAAAAATTAGGAATTCTAAACCAAGAAGTGACTCAAATGATTGATGTATGAGACAAAAAGTGGGGAAAAATTTGAGGATGTGGAGTCTTATCACTCACTGTCCTCGAAGACTGCTTCAGGTATGTATGTATTAACTTTGCTCTCCAAGGAAAGGAAACAGTAAGACTCCATCTGTGCAGAGGGCTGCAAACCAAAGTGCCAGATGTTAGGCAAATTAAAAGAAATAAGTAAAATAGACTCTGTGTGTGTGTGTGTGTGTGTGTGTGTGTGTGTGTGTGTGAGAGAGAGAGAGAGAGAGAGAGAGAGAGAGAGAGAGAGAGAGAGAGAGAGAGAGAGAGAGAGAGAGAGAGAGAGAGAGAGAGGGGGGGGGGAGAGAGAGAGACAGAGAGAGACAGAGAGACAGAGCGAGCAAGAGAGAGAGAGAGATGGGCAGAGACAGAGGAGGAAAAATGTGGTAAATTAAATTGAAAAGTATATCCAAAGCCATTCACATTTTAAAATATTTAATGTCTGAGCAGACCTAAATAAAACATATTCCTCATGGGATGAACTCTGGCCTGCGGGTCTCACTTTGAGACTGAGACCCTGGTCTGGGTTGAGAATCATTCGAAGCCTGCTGCTAGAATCCATGGCAGTTTAGTTTTTAATGGAGATAAATACAAACAATTCAACTTGCCTTTTTCTACTAGATTGGCTCATTTATATCTGATTTTTATTTTTAAAAATCACTTTTTACTTTTATCCATAATGTATGTAAGCTTATTGAAAATAATCCAAACAGAATAGAAAAGCATACGGCATAAAAGGAGCGTGCCTTCAAGTGGATATCTGAATATTTTGGTGAATATTTTTCTGTGGCTGTGCACATGTGTACACAGATGCACATGCACAATAACGGTCTGCAAAGCGAGCTCATGTTATATGTGATCATTTTTAATGGATAACATACCAGAAATGTTTATTGAATCGCCTTTGCCTTAGAATCCTAATTCTAGAATTTAGTAAATGTTGTCTCAAAACATGGCATAAAGTAATTGTAGTTCAGGTATCAAAGTATCACATCTGGTCATTGTCTACCTTAAAACAAAACATTTCTTTTTTAGCCTCACTTCTGACAGGGGAGAAAGGGGCAACCTTGTTTTAGAAACCAGGCAGCACTATTATTAGGAGTTTATCAACCTTTACTTATCTCTTTTTTCTCTCTTCTCACTGCGTTTTATCTTTTCTCCACTGATCTTTTTTTTTTTGCAGATGACCTTTCATGTTATTTCTCATCTGCTAGTCCCATCAACCCTAACTTTGTATCTGCTAAAACTCAGGTAATTGCTTTTAGATGGGTATAATTAAGAAGCCATTAGTGCAAAGTTTCATTTCAGTTTACGCCTTGGTCTGCATTTGAGCAGAGAAATATGAAATTAAGGTATTAGCTCCTTTCAGGAGTATGAGTCACAAGCTAATAAGTTTCAAGAGTGGTTTCTCAACTATACTGATTGTTCTTTTCTCTTTGAAAATCTTCTCTCTGGAATTCTCATAGAGGGATTTTTTTTTTTTTTAAAGAAAGGGGAACAAATCTATAGAGACAGACCTGTATTGGGTACATGATTCCTGAGGTGTGAGTGTCCATGAGGGTCACATGAGATTTTTTAAAAGTAGCCAACTTTAAAAAGTCCAACCTAGAAACCTGTATGTTTCCTTTTATTATTATGTAAGAAGTCTACCCTTTTGAGGATAACCGTGAGAGACGTTATAGAGGGAATTCACGACCTGAAGGAAGAAGGCGTCAGAGTCAAGATGACCTGATGTGATCTGGGGTTAAGCTGCCCAGAACATTAGTTCTCAAATGTGGCTGCAGGTTTGAATGACCTGTTTCCATAACGAATGGCAACAAACTGAGTGTCTTTATAAAAATGAAAATTTATTCTCTCTCACTTCTGAAGGCTAGAAGTTTCCACTCAAAGTATATTTGAGGCCATGCTCCCTATGAAGACCCTAGGGTAGAATTCTTCCTTGTCTCTTTCCAGCTTCTGCTGATGCTTAAGAATCCTTGGCTGTTTTTGTGTGTGTGTGTGTGTGTTGTTTTATTTTTTCATTTTTTGTTTCTTTGGCCTCGTAGCTGCATAACCCCAATCTCTGTCTCTGTTGTCACATGGCCACCTTCCTTGCATATGTCTTTGCATGTCCCCTTTTCTTGCAGAGTGATTGGATTTAAAGTACACCCTAATCCAGTATGATCTTATCTGAACATTTGCAAAGCAAAACATCTCCCTCTTGACTTTCCATCTGCAAAGACTTTATTTCCAATAATATTATATTCTGTATTCCAGGGGATATGAATTTTGGGAAAACACTATTCAACCTATTATACCTAGAAATATTTTTAAAATCCCGGTGCCCATGCTATATCCCAGATAAATTACCTTAGTATTTTAGGAGAGTACAAATTGGAATCACTTAGGAGATTTAAAAGAAATTGTTGCTTTGGCATTACCCCCAGATAGTCTGATCTACATAACAGGTATTCTAACACGTATAATATTAGACCATTAAAGAAAATAAATGAAATCATGTAAAGTGCACATCAGAAGCTTGGCACATAACATATGCTCAATTAATTTTTGATTGGTTTGGCTTGATAGGTTTATAAAAATAAAGATATAATTTTACATGTATAAGGATACATTATTCAATAAGCATTGGTACCCTTTTTCCTTAGTCATTTTGAGGACAGATCTGATGATCCGCTTTATTTTTCTAGGGTCAAGGTTTTCCTTAGCATATGATTTTCTATCATCATAACCCTTACACACCCCACTTTCCTAATAGACAAATGCTTATCATCTCTTCTGCATTTAAGTCTAATTGCAACTGTCCTCCCATGTCTCATTTTAATGGGTCAGTTTGTAAGCTCTAATCTTCTCTAGTCTGCCAGTGTGACTAACTCAGTTTGCTCAGGCTTGAGGGATTTTCTAAGATACAGGTCTTTAAGTTCTACTTCTGTGACAGTCCCAGGGATTCCAGCATGTCTAGTCACTCTAAGCCTAACTCAGTCATTCATGGATAACAAAACATGCCTAGCATTACCCTAAGAATATTACACTTATTAGACATGTACGGACCTTTAAGAGGGAATACAAAGTATGTAAAATGTGATACTTGTCTTCACATCTATATGAGATATCAGAGAACAAAAGAACAAATGATGATGATGATGATGATACCTACTGATTACTTACATTAATCCAGTTCCTGTGCCAAGGGTTTATATGTATTACCCATTTAATACAGCAACTCTATATGGTGAGTGATACTATTATTTCATCTTTTAAATGAAGAACACTAGGGTTCAAGTAGCTTATGTGACTTCAGTGAGGCCTCATAGCTGGTACGAATGTAAAGCCAGGCAAGTTGGCCTCAGTGTAAATCCAGGCTGTTTGGCTTTTACAGTGCTGCTATGAATCTCTATGCCATACAGAATCAATGCACAAGGCATGCAGAAATTCAAGTTAGAGAAAGACAGAGGAACCACATTTAAACCTGGTGTGACCCATAAGGTCACACAGAGAAAGAGAGGGAATTGAACTGGTATCTGTAGTTCATAATGACTTCCCTTAAGTGGTTCACTTAAGGAAAACATTAATTAAGAACCTAATATGTGTAGAGCACATACAGAAATATTGAAGCCATGATAGTAGAGTTTTTGAGGGAGTCATTATGTCCCTGGCACTGTGCTAAGCACTTGATATCCCTCATGGCATAGCTTCATGATATCCACCCACACCATACCATAATTCCCTCTGTCATACAAAATAAGAATTTAGGGTCAAAGACATCAACTAACTTGATTCAGAAACTCACAGCTAGTTTGCAATAAATTCAGGATTCAAATCTAGGTCTTGTGTTAGATTATCTGTTTGTTGTTTTATGATGGAGTCTATTTTCTTAACCATCATATTGCCTTCTTCCTCAAGAATGAATGAAGAAGTCATCTGAATATTTCAGAGAGGTTTAAGTGAAAATATAGAGAAATTTTATAAGGTATATGCTGCATATAAAAGTTAATTTACTTGTTCAAGATCTGAGCGCTGGTATAAAAGCTGTAGCAACAGGTCAGCAGTAAAGGAGACGTGCAGGAAACCTGCCACCAAGGAGAGCTGGTGGCATGGACACTTCCTAATCTTTGGGCCACAGTTCTCATTTCCATGAAGAAAGGCAGCAAAGAGGCTATGGAAAATGCTCCCTTGGCCAACTGGAAGTACAGTTAATCAGGAGTTAATTGAACAGTTCAATCTCTGACTGGGGGTTGGGGATGGGAGTGATGGAGGATGGGGAGGGGAAGGAAAAAGCACATAACGCCCCTCCATTTAAGAGAGTAAAATGTGTCTTCTCATCCATAATGCAGTACCATAATGTTCTTGTATGAATTGAAAATGCCAGGCAATCAAAGGCCATATGTCTTTAGCTTAGATCCACAGAGTGTCCATGTATTTTTAATCAAGGCTGCATCTCTGAAGTATGTTTATGCTTTCTTGGCATAAAAGATGCTCCCTCAGATTAGCTCTGCACCCGGCTCCAGGCTGTTGTTACCTTTGGCCATGCCAGAAGAAAGGAAGTTGGCAGATTCCCCATAATGCATTACTGTAAAGCTAATGCAAACTGTACTTGAAGGATAGTGAACACTGAGCAATACATTAAGGCTGAGGAAATGGGCTTATGAATCACTGGAGTCTTCTCTCCCTAGCAGATCACTCTGCTTCTAATCCCTCTTCACACCCTAAAGTTCATTTTCCACACAGCACCCAGAGAGATCTGTTAAAGATGCAAATCCAATCTAATTTCTAATAGAGGGTTTTGAAAATAAGAACCAGACTTTTTGCTATAGTCCACACAACTCTGCATGATTTATTTTCTCATCCCTATTTCATGTCATACCTCACTTCCCTACATGGATGATGCTCCCGACACATTTTCCTTATTTCTGTTCCTAACCACTTAGAATTCAGTCTTTCATGCATTCACTCAAAAAGTGTTTGAGCGCTAGAAAGTCTCCTAAGTGTTGGGGAGACACCAGTGAGCAAAACGTAAATCCTTCTGATCTCCTAAAACTTGTCCCAGTCAGGGAAGATAGGCAATCAACAATAAGGAAGATGAAAATATAAAACGGGTAGGATTTAAAAAGTGATGAGGCCCTTCCAAGAAAGAAAGAAAGTAGAGTAGTAAAAATGGGTCAAGATTAAGGGGCATGGAATGCTGGGTTGTGACAGTAAATGGGGTGGTCAGGAGGGATGTCTCACATTAAGTCATTTTCTTTTATTGCTCCTTTTCCTGGGACATCTTTCACCCAGATATTTACATGAGTTTCTCAGAACTCAAGTCTCAGCTCAGACATCACCTCTCAGAGAGACCTTTCTTGATCCCACAATGTGAAATGTCCATTTCTAGTTACTCTATCTCACCACCTTCTGTGATAAAACTATCTGAGGTTACATTGCTCATTTATGTATTTATTTTATATTTGTCTGGAATACTCGTGGACTGTGAGCTCCATGAGAGCAAGGCCTCTATCACTTCACCATTAGGTCTCCTGTGTCTAGATTAGTGCCTAGCTTATAGTAGATAATATGTTTAAATAAATGAATGAATGGATAAAGACATCTACACGTTAATTACAGTATTGGGACAAGAAAAGTAAGTAATATTTGGTACTGAGAAATCATTAGCAGACATTATCATCTGGGTTAGTAGCATGGCATTTGTTTAACCAACCTAGTCTAGGAAATACAGAAAAGATCAGGAAAATACTATCAAAAGAATAATTAGAAGATTAAATCTCATTCAAGATGCATTTCTTTTGTATATCTCAAGTGCTCATTTCTCTTCATTCTCACTGCCACTCCTCTGGCTCATGTGCCATTATCTCCTGTTTCGCTGTTTCCATTCTTGCTGCCATACAAATTTTTTTTCAAAGTCCAAGAAGGGTGAATCTTTAAAAATGTCTATTTGATTATGTCTTACATTGTATAAATCCTTCAATTACTCCCTATTGAGCATAGAATAGAGTCCAAAATCTTAAAGTAGCTCCCAGGGACTTCAAGAGCTGGCCACTGTTCACTTCTCTAGTTTCATCTCTTAATACTTCTCACCAGCCCTATAGTCTGTCCGACTCATCTCCTTTATGTTTCCCAAATACCTAAATCCACCATCTTTACTATAGACAACTAGAAGTTGATTTCTCTGTTTTGAAGTGTTTTCTGTGCTCTCTCTGTCTTCCTAAGTCATAGTTATCTTTTAAGTCTGTACTTAGACATCATATCCTTTGGCAAGGATTCTCCACTCTCTGTCTGCACTATGTACTCTTCTCCGCAGCCTCATACCATGTTGCACTTGCCCATCACCTTACTTCCTGTAGTGTAAAACTTCAGTTGTTTGACTTCTTGCCTTTCTTTGCCTCTAGACTTAACCAATAACAGGACAAAAATAATTTCTATCTCCTTCTTATAGTTCAGGCATGTCATGCAACATATGGCTTATAAGTTTCTCAAAATATATTTATTGAATGGTAGAATAAAATGTATAGTCAATTTAAATAGCAAAACTTTTTTTGCAGGCAGAACTCTGGGTTTTATTTTGCATACTAAAGCTCTACTCACGGGTCTTACAATTCTGTGGCAACTCTGCCGAAAACTGAGAGGAGATGTGGGAGGAAATTGAGGGTACACAGCTTATCTCTTAATACTGATGGCATAGAGTATTATTGGGTCCTTCTGTTCAACCCCTGGTGATAGCCTCAGGGACCAAGAGATTGATCTACCAAGACAAGAATTCTGACTCATACTGGAAATATTGAGCACAGTGGCTTCTGTAGAGTAGGAGATTCTGATGTCTTGCTTCTCACAGTGGAAAGCATCTTACGATTAGTGGCTTTGCCTGTGTCTGAGACAAATTGAAGTGGCTATATAAATAAAGCTTGCAAAAACTGAATGAAGTCTTTGAAAGCATTATCACCCAAAAATCTCACTTTACTGATGAAGAAAGCAAGAATTCCAATGATGTTTAAATAACAATCTCTCTGTTGGATTCAATTCTTGATTTTTTTTCTCACATCCTACAGTTCCTTATATCCATTTAATTCAATTAGACTCAACAAAATTTTATAGGTTTTTTTTAACCATGCACCAGATATTAAGAATATGTCCCTCATGTGAAGGCCACATGTCAGTTCTGTGTCATAAGTGTGAGTTTTCATGGTTCATTTTGCATTCCATAAGTACAGATGCTTTTTCATGGTTCATCTTGCCTTGCATCCAGCCAAATTCAGAAACCCTATTCCTCTTTAAAATCCATTGACTAATTCATTTGCATCAGAAGTTTGGTGAGCAACACATATTTTATTTAAATGTCATAGAAAAAAAAGGACAGAGAGGAGATTATAGCACACATCTCTAAGCAAACAATTTAGCAACCCTCTCCCTATATACAGATATAACTTCTCTAAAATCCCTTGACCATCTTGTCACTAGGGGTTTCTTCTTCCTCCTTTTAATGCATGAAAAGACTGTTCTAAATGACTTAGAGCTCTTCTCTCCAGTATTTTTCTTTAAACATTTTAAATTCTTCTTTATGATACATATTAATTCAGCTCTGAACTGGCTCCTACTTCCAACAGTGCTTATCAAAAGTCATCACAGTTTTTCAGCTAAACAAAATGGTCTTCCAGTTAGCAGAACCACCACCCTTATAAAATGTATCTTGTTCTCATTGCATCTTTATGCTTGGCCAGCAAATCTCAAGGAGCCAAATTATTATTAGCCTAAGTTATGAGCATCTGCAACTTCATTTATAAGATTTCCAAAGAGATTATGACCTCATGGAATTGTTGTAAGGATCACATAAAATAAACATGAAAGACAAAAACCTGGAACATATCCCAACACAGAATAGCAGGGTAGAAGCTCAATGTGTACTGGTTTCTTTCTCCTCAAGCGACTGGACTTGGTAATTTATTTGCTCCAAACTCATTACTGTGTTCAAGTTAAGGAGGAATCTCAGTCTCTTAAAGCTCAGCAATATTTATAATATTAGCAGCAAAGCACAAGGTAGTCCAGAAAAATGCAAATTAAAAAACGTATCTTATTGTCATTTGCTCATGATGGAGATATGACTATTCTGACATAGATCTAGAAAATGTGCGTGTGTTTTCTAGAGAATTTACAAGTACTGAAATTCCTCTATCAGAGACTGTGTTATGTTCTAAAAGGCCGTTGTAGCCTTCTTTTGTTCACAGACCTGTTTGACACCATGTAGGCTACCATTCCAACTGTTAGCGCTGAACAGGAGCACTGTATGTTTTCACTCTGATGCAAAAATTCATCCCTATCCATAAATGTCATGGTTTGACAGTCTTAAAGCAGAGACGCTTCTCTATTTATAATCTAATTCATATTCTTAGCAGATCTTGAGAACAATCACGTTCTTCGCAATAGCTGTCTGGGCATGAGCAGTGCTGTTGACTGGGGACACGATGCCATCTATCAGAGATTAGCGACTTCACAACCCTACTGGTTCCGGCAGTCCAGAAGAGACAGGATCTCCTGGGCTTCTGTCCTTGGAACTGATGACAAAAGCACCCATGGGGGTGATAAATACTTTTATCTACAACACAGATGGAATAACATATGATAAAAGAAACCACTACCCTCCAGACCTTTGACCTGAATTTATAATTATTGAGTTATTTTTTCAATCCCTAAGGTTCAGGTACTGGACAAGTAATATGTAACTCTATAATTCTGTAAAGAGTTGCAGAAATTTACAGAGTTGAGTAACAATTACTAAATATTTATACCACGAATGTTAATCTTCACAGTAATTTCACAAGACAGACGTTTATTTTTATTCCATAAAAGGCAGAATCAAGGCTCAGAAAGATTAAGAAACATGTCTGAGATTAACACGTTAGAGCTAAAGTTAATTTCCAAAGCAGATATTTCTGGGAAGAGAGTTAAAACGTGGCCATAAACAACATGAGTAAATGCGTTATGCATGTCTTTCCTTAAATCTTCACAAAAACTCTAAGAGTTTTGTCTTCATTTCATAGATAAATAAAATGAGGTCGCACAGACATTCTATGAGAAGACACAGGAGAGGACTCTTGGATTGTGGGAGCCATCAAGGGTACAGAGTTAGGTGTAATAAGATGCCCTCAACATTCCATAAGGTCTGAGAAAAAGGAAGACATTGAAGAGAAAAAGGGACCAAAAAGAAAAAGTTACATTAGCATGGAGGCTCACTCTGCTTCTATTTTAGATGGCAAACCTACATTTTCTGTGGAGTTATGTAAGGGAAAGCATTGTATTTGTGTTCAAAGGGCAAAGCTTGAGGAAAAGCCGAGGACACCACCTGCATTCTAAGTGGCCCGAGTGATGGAGGGAATGGGCCCTGTTCCAAACTGATTAGTTCTGCTCCCTTCTCATTATTGTTCCGCCTGAAGTTTGGCATGCAAGCAAGGTCATTCCATGCATGGGTCTGCGTGACTTAACTGATTCTGCTACAAATTTCCTCCCCTCGACACCTTCCCCACCCCCACCACGGCCTGCCACCTGCACTAGAGAAAATTAAAAATCAGCACATACATTTTACATGAGTTCCCCTCAACCGACCGGTGAGAAATTAATGTTACATTGTTTCTTGATAAAGATACAGCTGTTTTTAAAGATGTTCATCCAATTCAGTAATAGGAGACCTTCCTCAGAGTCCTCCACAGAGCCTGTACCTCGGGGTAGGAAGAAGAAATGCATGTAGACACAGAGAAATATGTTTCAGCTTGCTTTCTTCTTGCAGATCACTTTACAAAGAAGTTTTAGGGTTACATATTAGGTTGCTTGCTGCCCTCTCGAAAATCTCGGGTGCCCTAGTAATTTTCTATTCCCATACCTCCACTTATGTCATTCCCTTAGCTTGGAATGACATCATCTCACATTCTCATGTTCAAACGCTTCCAGTCCTTCAAGCTGGACTGTCATCTCATACCCACAAATCAACATACGATGGCTCTCACTGGAGCTCTTCAGTGATTCTTAGAAAAGTTTTATCCCCTCTGATCCTCAGTTTCTCTACCAATAATGTGTGAATAATTACAGCTATATTTCAAGGTAGATTGTAGAAATAGAGATAATGTGTAAGAAACCTTAAAAAGTATTTGTCAAATCATACCAAAAAAATCGTATTTGTTTTGTTAATGTTAATACTAACAAGGAAATACAATGTCCAACGTTCTTCAACTAAAACTCAAAACCTTCACAGGCAATTTCATTCTTGGTTTTTAGTCTTATATCCTGACACTTTCTCCAGAATACCTTTATGCCAACCCCTCCAAAATTCATTCTGACGTTAAACTAAACTCCTCACTGTCCTGTGAACATCATGCACCTTCATTCCTGAGGGCCTCCATACCTGTTCATTGTTTCACTTTGTTTCCGTCTGCACTAAAATTTACCCAAGAGCTCATGGTTTGCAAATCTATAGATGATAAGCAGAAGTCAGAATGTAGCTCCACTTTCCCATAGCCATAAACAGTTCAATCAGGCTTCTAAAAGGGGTCAAGTAATGGTAAAGAAGTGATTTGTTTGGTCATGAGCATAAACTTTGAATTTAGACAAAATTGGGTTTGAAAGTGATCTGACTGGCTGCTCAATTGCAGACAAGTTCCTTCACTTAAGCAGTGATATTTGTAAAAAGATAACAATATCTAGAATCTTAAAGTTGTTATTTACCTTACGTCCAAATTGTCTATTCATAAATTATATTTATATTCATAAATTCATAATCAAAGTTACAATCATGCTATAACCTATATATTATATAAAACACGTACTCATATATAATTTGATCTGCATTATAAATGTAATATGTATGTGTATATAAATTATGTGCATATATAAAATATATGTTATATATAACTAATGTTATACATTATAACTATGTGTATGCCTTAATTCTGACTCAAGGGAGAAATTGATCCAGGAATCAGTCAGTTTAAAATAAAGTATTACATTTAAAGTTTTGAACAATGTGTTTTAGTTTAATGAGAGGTGAAATGGACTTGCCAAGCCTATTGCCACACTCCCCGACCTTCCTCAGGCCCTGGAATGTCATCAAGAGAGCAAGTGAAGGCCTCAGGCAAAGTAGAAAGTGATCCACAGTCACTGAATCACTGGGTGGAGAAGGAGGAGCAAGTGAATTCCTGGTATTCACTAACTTGTAATAAATAACCTCTAATTGAGAAACATAGACTCATATCTGCTCCCCCATGGGGTCAGTGACTCACTTATCTACAAGTCTTAGAATCAAGGTTCTTGCAAGAAGCCAACTAACTACAATAGAGACTCCTCTACGTGGGGAGCAGGAGGAATTCAAGGATGCAAGCTCTATCTGAAACCTAGGAAGGAGCACATGCTTACTAAGCTACTGAATAAGTGGTACCTATTTGTATTAGTTAATAGTTGTTATTGATATGTTTTGACTGATCAACATTGAAATATTAATGATACTCTGCGGCCATGCCACCCTGAACAAGCCTGATCTCGTCTGATCTCAGAAGCTAACCAGGGTTGGGCCTGGCTAGTACTTAGATGGGAGACCACCTAGGAGGACCAGGTGCTGTAGGCATAAAACATAAAAAAGTAAGGGATTGTAAGCTGACATCATCCTTGTGGTCTGTGAGGTAAGCCAAGGGTTGCCTCGCCTAAAAAATAAAATTAAAAAAAATATTATTAATGATACTAAATGTATCTATATGATGTATACACATATTTTTGTACATAAAGGCAGAAATAAACCTTTCAGTGAAAACCACTCAATGAAGGCTTCTGTTTAGCAAAGAATTTTGCACTGTCCTGCGGAGGGGGCCCAGCATCATCAAATTTTGCTGACCTGGCTTCAATAAATTTAATTTAACAAAAAGCCCAGTTAAATAGATGCATTCACAAGTCCCAGGCCATGCAACACAATCTGTTTAACAGAAATGTTGTTCTAGTTCCATATTTGTGCTTTCTGCTGGAACTGGATTTGTGTCTTTCTGTCTCAGTGGAGCATAAATGTAAGAGGATGTCAGGAAGGGAGCCAGATCTGGAAGGGACAAGAGGTGAAGTGGTGGCTGAGAGATCGTAGAGGCTGGAGTGTTGGAAAGATACACAGAAAGATGACTCAGACTCAGATTATTTCATCAAATAAAAAGGAGTACACAGCATCACAGCAGGTTTCCACTCTAAATCCAGTATGAATTTAAACCATTTTGATGGCCCATTGAGATTGTTAAATAGGTTATGTGTCTATATGGATATATATATATATATATATATATATATATATATATATATATATTCCCTGTGCATGTATCCATTTTGATCAAGAGATAAATATCAAGGAGAAAAAAAGATTGCAATTAAAAAATGTATATTTGGTGACTTCAGTGATATAGCCATTGTTCTAAAGACTTAAAATCCACCTCTCTCTCTCCCCCTTCCCACCTCCCTTTTTCTCTCCCTCCTTCCTCCCTCCCTCTCTCTCTTCCTCCTCTAAGTCTTCACACATGCAATTCTCTCTGAATAAAATTCTCTTTCCTGTCTTCTCTGCCTCATGAATTTCTACTCATGACCAGATTCTTCTTTGACCATCCTTCATCAGGGAATTTTTTCTGACTTGTAAACTAAGAATTAGCTCCTTCATCTATGCTCCATTCCACCCCACACAGCATTTAATATCCAGTTTGTAGGACTCTCAAACTAGATTCCTGTGGTTTGAATTTTCACTCAACAACTTACTAGCATTGTGATCTTGTCCAAATTAATCAATTTATCCCAGAAGTAAGAGTAGAAAACAAAAATGATACTAATACCTACCCCTTGGCTTAGGTATTTGAGGATTAAATGAGGCAATTAATTTAACAAGCTGAAACCCGGGGCTGACATTGAAACCATTTGTAGTCCTTTCGACCAGCTTTGTTTTCAAGCCCCAAGAGACTATGAAAAACTAACACTCCATGCTGAGAGCTTGGATTTTATCTGGTAAAATGTTGAGAGCTATTGAAGATTTTAAAGAGAGGAGAGGTAGGGTCAGATGTGAATTCGAGAAAGAAAAAGAAGAAATATAGATGAGCTACAATTAGACGAAGAACTCTTTAAAATCTGTTCAGCATAGCCAAGTAATTCATTTCTAAGCAATCACATTTAATCACCATTCCCCAAAACTAAGAACCCATTTAATTCTACAAACATTTATGGAATATTCACTAAGGGTGAATGCTGCACTGGGGGCTGAGAATCGAGAGGTAGTTTATCTGCCGTGGAATAAGCCAGCCTAGTGGTTAAAAGCATTGGATTTACACGAGAGAAACCGAGATTTATCATGAAGCACTGTGCCTTGCCCTCTGAACAAGGTTCTTAAATTATCTAAGCCTTCCTTTCTTCAGGATTAACAAGATTAACAAGGTTAAATGAGATACTGTATATAAATTCCCTAAAAATGCTTAGGATACTGTGTGTGTTCAGTTAATGTTATTTGTCTTTATTACTATTAAAAAATTGATATTATTTTATAACAATTTTAAATCACACCTTTCTCTAATGCCAAGGTACTCACAGTCTGAATATAGAAAGCAGATATATAAACATATAAATTATATTCTATTCGAGGTGTCGTGCTATTAAAAATAGCAAATAGTTATTGAATGTATACCATATGTCAGGCATTGTTCTAAGTGCTTTACATGTATAATAATAGTATTTAATGATTACAAAAACCCTATGAGGCAGATGATATAATGTTAAAACACAGAGTAGGAAACACACAGAACACAGGCTAGGTAATGCATCTAAGGCCACACAGACGGTGACGGGCAGAGTTTTATGTCAGTTGAGGCAGTCCAGAGCAGCTGCTGCACTCTACACCACTAGTTTACTGTGCTTCTCTTATAAATAAAGATGTGATTATCTGAGAGATTATCAAGAGGGAGCAACATCTGTGCTGGGCCCTGACAGATGTTTGCAGGAAAGCTTTAACTTAAACCACCCCAAGTAGAAGGCTATTTCCAACTTTATCCACAGCTAAAATGCCTCTTTCAAGAATCTGTCTGTATTATAATGACCAGCCATCATTGCTATAAAATCTTTCTATATACTAAATATTTATGTTGGAATTTTGGCCAGAAGAAGGGAATACCACCCCCACGAATAGTGTAAATTCTAGTTAGGGTAAATTCTAGCTCTCGGTGCAAGCAGAAGGGTTCCCCCACAAAATGGCTTATCTTACGAACAGTTTTCTTCTGCTTATTCGTGAATGGATGGAGTGGATAATTTGAGAGTGATATTAATCTCTCCTTTCATTTACCGGTAAGAATTTCCCTCATTGCTCTGCAAGGGCAAAAAACAACAACAGTGGCAACTGTGTTAATATTATTATTAAAGACAATGATCACTGTTAATATAAGTATAGCAGTTGACACAACTAGTATCTCATGAATATCTTAAAGACATTTAAAGAGATAAAACCTTGATGAGGCATGTAATTGAGCATACCATCTTAAAGAAGAGGACATCAAGGCAGAGGATGCTTTAATAGTGTATCCGAGATCACGTCACTACAAATGTCATGATCGTGGTTGTGGCCAGAGAAACATTACTTAGGTCTGGGCTGTGGTTATAGATTGGTCTCTGCATCCTTGTTGCAAGTTTATTTTGGATTGTGCCTTGTGACAGAATGTGCAATTTAGCAGTTTAATTTAACAGATCTCACTGCCCCAGGTTTCGGGTGAGAGGAGAGAGAAGTTTTCTAAGTAGTGGTCAAATCCTACAGTCTCACCTGAACAGAAACTGGTTCATTATAACAGGATGTAAAATAGCTACACAAGCTCTCAATCAGGCAACATTCTAAAGCAAGTATTCTTGACTGATATTTTGAGGGGGAAAAGCAAGAGTAGAAAATTTTCTTCAATATTATTCAGCATTACAGGGTGTTGTGGTTATCAGCGCTGGTCACTGGATACTTCTTCTGAATCTCCTTTTGAGAGCCGCATCTTAGTACTGGGCTTCTTTGCTTACATAAAGTTGAACAAGGTTATGGAATATGCTAACAGAACATAAACAGAAGCATTCTGTATTTTCCCTGGATAGAAGCTTTTACAAGACAGTCTGTCCTTTTTCATGATCTCTTCCCATTTTTACAGTGGTGGTGGAAGCCTGTATCTAGGTGGCATCTGCATCCACCTGTACCCTGAGAGACTACAATGAGTACAGACCCCTGTTGATCCACACTGGTCTTGTGTGAAGGCTTTGAGATATAAGTGTTATCCCCCTCCTCATCATCATCCTAATATGATCTGATGTATGATGTGGGTGCTTTTGAAAATACTTGGTGAGAAACTCCAAGAAAGGGATGAGTTCAGAAAAGAACTGTAAGTAGAAGGGAATAGAGATAGTCAAGATCAGGAACTTGTAGGATTAAGAAGGAAACTGTTTTTCAACCCAATATGTAAAAAGATAGCATTGAGACAGTCATTAACTAAACAAAGGCCAAAGAAAATTCAAACTTGCAGCAAGGAAAGGCTATCACAACCACTGTTAAAATCTCTGAGTGCATTAAGGTGCGTCAGAGGAAAGGCATAATTAAGAGCTTGGTATCCAGTAAATGCATTCAGTCACAAAAAAAAAATGGCTCAGGGGGAAAAAAAAAGACTATCTTGGCTTGCCCATGGAAGCCTTATAAGTTGAAGTTGTTATAATTAAGGTGGCAGGGGCTGGAGGAAGAGGAGAGCCAAGCAAAAAAAGACATAGCAAATCTAAGAAATATATCTAGAGAAGAACGGTGGAGTGGTATTGGAATACAGAAATGACTGGATTCAAAGAGATAGGAAGGCTATTAACATTTTAAGCGAGTGGCATTGCAAATAAATCACAAACAGTCCTTGACTGTTTGAGATTTAAAATAACGCTAGGGCTCTCAAAATGCTAAGAAGGAAAGAGACTGAGGAAGATGCTTAGCCACTGAACAGAGCATGTTTTTAAAGTCCACTCTGTGATGTGGACAAGGATTCTTCTTCCATGTCCATTAACAGGAAATGGGCCATGAGCAGACTATGGACCACAGGAAACAATAGGGGTCCCATCCAAGGAGCTGAACAGGACACTGCTCTGGGAACATCTTTCACAGCCAGAGGGGACCTTGTCACATTTCTCCAGTAGGATTTTAGAATTACGATAGAGTATCTATTGTGCCTCCTTCGTTTATGATTGGGAGTGTTGACTCTGGTACTTCTGTGCATGTTCTTCCACTATATATTGGCTGAAAACATGTGTTTTTAGTTCCAGTTTCTACTTCAGATTTCTGAGCTAAAAGGAACTATCTCTGGACTTGAAAACCACTAAGGGATCTGGATTTCAAATGAATCACAATGACTGGATGAGTTGTCTCGATTTCTTGAGTTATCTCTCTTAGTTGTGTGAGAATTAACATACTTTATAAGCAGGAAAAAGAAAGTAAGAAGTATTTGTCAATGGAAAAACAGACTGTAGTAGTTATTGAGTCCGTTAAAAAAAAATTCCAGATTTTCTCTCCTCTTGGCACATAGAAAACTATACATTTTTACTTTTTCATGTTAGGAATTGTGTAACTCTATCTGACTAAAAAAAAAAGTGGGGGCGAGAGGAACAGATATGTGTGTCATTCTGAAGCAGAAGCATTGAATTACCAGGGCAGCATCAGGCACTGACTGCAGTGTTGCGGTAAGCCTAGATGCACGTGTAGGCATGTGCCTTTCATCAGCCAGGGTCCTTTAATGACTATAATGAGCAGAGCCCCCTACCAACCTGAAACGGACATGCAGTATGAGAGAGAAATAAACTTATTGTTTTCAGACTCTGAAACTTGGCAGTTGTTCATTGTTCGGTGTAACGTCCTTACCCTGGCTTGATCATGGGCATGAGTTTCTGTTGCCCCACTCCACATATGCTTTTTCTACAACTGTAAAATGACCTTTATGTTAAGACCTATGTAGAGCTCTTCTGGTTGATCAATATGATCTATCATCTGAACTGACATCCCTGGACTAGCAGCCATCCTTTGAGGTTATGGCCAGTCCCATCATGAAGACTAGCAAGATTGCATTACTTGTCTTCTTCTTTGCCCCTGTGAGTAAGTGTCACTGTCCTTCCTCTTGAGTGATTTATAAGTAATAAAGAAAAGTTCAGAGATAAAAATTCAACAGAATTACATCCTATCTGGCTCCTCCATGTTCCATCTCTTTGGTGAAGTACATGCAAATTCATATAATTACTTTTTTGTTTCCTCATCTATTAAGTGAGGTAATGATGATAGCCATGACCATCCCACCATGGTTCCAAGTACCAGCTGCAGTAAGGTATGAACTTAGTCATAAAACCAAATGGACTCTAGATCTCTTGGATGAGGGGACATATAGTGTCATGCTTATTGACATGTATCCCAAGCATCATCTGTTACCTTAAGATTTCACAAAAGAAACTTCTCCTCACCAAAAAAAAAAAGGGTGTTACATGAAAACAAGCTAAGATCCTTTTGCTTTTAGTCTTCATGTGCAGCTTCTTCAACTGCATGCCTTATTTTTTTTGTCTCTCAGTTAATTTAGTAAAGATAATGCACATTGTGGGTAATAATTGTTCAGTAATTCAGCTTATCATTATCAAGGACCTGCTGTGCACTTGGTGGTATGCTGGGGGTACACAAGTAAGGCATCTCTAGGAGAGTGACATTTAAGAGAGAGTTTATGGCTGCGTAAGAGAACCAAGTAGGGAAAGAAAGTATCTCAAGCAATGATAGCAGTCTGTGCAAAGAGCTTCTGATGTGCAAAAGGTCAACTCATTTAGAAATTTGAAATAAGGCCAGTGGAGATGATGTGGCAGGAACAAGTGTGTGAGTGGTTGGGGTGAAGACCCAGGCAGAGGCCAGTTTATCCTAGACCTTGTAACCATTGCCAAAAAATTTTTAATTGTATTAGAAGGGCAATGGAGAGCCATGCAGCAGTTATTGATGATCTTATAGTGCCCAAGTGCTATTCTTTTGAAAATTATCGAGTGTTAGAAATTCAATGGCATTCTGCCCATCATGCAAGGTTCTTTTCTATAACAGATTGGAATTCCCATAACTTTGTTAATTATCAGATTTATTGAGTGTTTTCTACATGACATACCCTCTGCAATAGAGCTGAAGGTTTGACTATGCCCCTTAAGTTACAATGGTCATGGGATATACAAAGAGACTAAGAATGTTTCTAAAAAAGGAAATCCCTGTATTTGTGTACATCCCTTAAATAATAATTTTGCTTTCTCTAACTAGGACTTTATAAATTTATAAGTTAAAAATATGACTAATAAATAATCCATGGATGTCAAAGGGTTAAATGCATTAAGCCCCTTAGAGAATAATAGAAACAGGATAAATGACAAGATGTAAGAAATAGCCCTCAGGATTCTACTGAGAAAATTTCTTTAAAAAGCCAAGAGAAGAAGGTAGAGTGAAATAGAAACAAAACCTTGCTGCAGTTGCAGAATTTTAAGGGATTTATTTAACATTCTCTGGGCATAGTTCTAAAATATTCATGCACGTTGGACATAATTATGTCATTTTATTGTCCACTGTGTGTCAGGGAAATGTCATTTTTTCCACTGCAGCTTATATCACTTCTGCAGCAATCAAAAAATGCAAATGGTTATAAACAGAGAAGTTTTAAGTGGTAGAGAATTTGTTTTATGAATTTTATAGTGAAACTTTAAAATTTGAATGCTGTACTCAGGGAATGATGAAGAACTAAATGAGCACATTTCCCTATACAAAACCCAGAGTGGTCGCTTTAGAGCCGCCACATTTAAAGGAACATTGAATTAATGATTAGAGGGGTCAGGAAATATCCTAGTGAAGACTGAATAGCAACTAAATTGCTATTTCCGATCTAGAAATGACTATTGTTCTGTGTTGTTTCAGAAGACTCCATTAGTGGCAATGAGTTGAAGTTGCAAGGAACTTGATTCTGTTCCAGCTCACTGAAAAACATCCAGTGGAATTTAGCTTTTCATGAGAAATTCTTAGCTCTGGTGTTAGTAGTGTATCACCAGTCGAATGCTATGGAAGAACTCTGTACAGCGTGCAGGAGAGGAGACCAGAAACCCTCCTGGAAAATTGTTGTGGAAATTGCCTGAGTTTTGATGCCAACCAAATTAGGTCTCGAATCTTAACCTTTCCAATTTGCTGACTAGTTGACAGGCTGGCTCTTACGGTTCACTTAACTTTAATGAGCTTCATCCTTTCTCACCTGAAAATAGAGGTGACCTCCTCAGAGTTGTAGTTAAAATTAAAAGATGGTATATGTAAAATTCCTAGCAGATATCCATCAAATAACAAGTGTTTTATAAAAGTTTTTTTTTGGGGGGGAGATGTGGCTCATAGGCATGTAGTGTAATTCCTGTCACATAGTAGGTGTTCAACAAGCTTTAGACCCATCTATCGTTCCACATGTTTAGTGATAGATTGGTTCTAATTTCTGAAAGCTCCCTCTGTTGTTTACTCTTCACATCCTAGAAAATGCATTCAAGTGAGAGTCATTTCATTGACTTTCTGGTTCTAAAGCTTGAACCCTGTCTTTGCTTTCTCAACCCCATCTGTGCTTATTTCTATAGGCAATGAGTCTCTCTTTGTGTTGTGTGTATGTGTGTGTGTTTTACCCACCTTTAAAATTGCAGATTTTTCTCAGGAGAACTTTAAAAGAAGATGAAAATGCAACATTCTTCTTGACCTTTGTCCCAATTTAAATTAAAAACCAAACCAGAATGTGAAATCCAAAAAGAGCTTTGAATTAGTCAGTCTAGTTTCTTTTCATTTGGTGGCAAGAGGGGCAGGTGCATTTTTATAGCATCGTTTTTATTTCCCTTTGTTACAAAGGGATCCAACTTCGGTTACTGTGCTACTTGTGGCTGCCAAATATGACACATGAAACCACAAACCACCTCATGTAGAGATCAGCCTTAAAATCCCCCATGTTAATTTATTTTCTTCACCCTATTTTTATTCCTTATCTTTTGCCATCATTGTCTTTATTAAGAAGTCAAAGCAGAATTTTGTTCTACAAATGGCAAGGTACTAATTAAGAAGACTTAAGCCTCAACTCTCAGACATGTCAATCATCTCTATTAACCAAAGTTTGGGGAACAAAGGGAGGTTCATGAGCAATACTCCTTTCTTCTACTCTTCCCAAAACAAACTCTTTTGCACGGGAGGCTTTAACTTGTCTAGCTTGATCTATAAGTCACTAGATTTATTAGTCATAATGGGCTATGTTATGCTGTGTAACAAGTAACAGTAATAATAAAAAGAATAATTATAATAATGTACTGTAATAAAAGTCATGTGAATGGCTTTGGGGTCATTATTAAGTAAAATGAGGGCTACTTGAACACAAGCATGTACCGCAATGGTGGGTCTGACAACTAAGACAACTACTAAGTGACTGCCAAACAGGTAGCATATGCAGTGTGGATCTGCTGGACGAAGGGAAGCTTCATGTCCTGGGAGGAACAGCACCAGATTGCATCATGCAGCTCAGAACAACACACAATTTAAAACATATGATTTGTTCATTTCTGGAACTTTTCACTTAATATTTTCAGACCTTGGTTGCCCATGGGTAACTGAAATCCTAGAAAGCAAAACCTTATATTTGTAAAACACATTAGATTTTATAAACAATAAAATATTCATAAAGGGGAAACATTTTGTTTCTTTGAATTAAAGAAACTAGTTCTAGGTTCCAGGGGAGAGATGGGGCTGGGTGTGTGTTTGTTCTCCTTTATCTCTGTTTCATTCATAGATTAGAAGTCATTTGCATTGTTACTTTTGGCTCTTCCAAATTTTACTCGGCTTCTGTTTTCTACCAAAATAGTACTTTGTACTCATATTTTGCTTCTAATATTTCATTATGAGTTTTTTCCTTGTTATCACATTGCAATGTTAAATAATTAGTATGACAGCTTAAATGCATTTATATAATACCTAATAGTAAAATTAATAATACCATCACCCTATATTTGCACAATTACCTGTATTTACACAAAATGCCATCACATTACTTGGCTCGTTTTAACTTCACAGTAAGTCTATAAGATGCCTATAATGATCTGAATTTTACAAATGAGAAAATGGTACTCAGCGGTAGAGAAAAAACCTAAACCCAGGTTTACTGATTCCATGCCCAAGCATCCTCCTCGTAATGCATCATTCCTTGTGGAATTGCTAAAGAAACAAACAAGACTGCTAATCGACAGTATCCATCTGCATCCCAATGATAAATTGACTGAAGTCATTCAATATTTGTTTATCATTCAATCCAAAGCAATTGACTGATGGAGGATCATGAATTCTTTTGCTTGGGAAAACTGAGGAAAATTCTGGGAGTAGAAAAAAAAATGTAGTCAGAGCAGAGCAAGACATCATGAGAAGCTTCAGATGAAGGTACATGAGATACTGGTGAGAGCAAAAGGCACGTGGGTCAGGCACTGGGAAGGCACAAGTTCAAAGAAAAAATGGAGTTAAGGAATGATGACATGCCAAAAAGATGGTTGGAATTATAGAAATGTTCCTGAAGCTGAAGAAGAGGACAAGGCAAGAAAGATGAGAGTGAAGACAATTCTAAGACAAACTGAAAACACAGTGTCACTTGGGCCATGAGCATGGGATTCTAGTTAAAAATATATTTTTTAAACACAGCTTTGATGCTTATTAGTTATGTGGCTTTGGGCAAGTCTCTCAACGCCTCTGAGTCTCAGTTTCTTTGTTGTTAAAATGGGAATAAAAATAATTAACTCAAAGTTGTGTTGTGGACCATTACCCCATCAATCAGATAACCTGACTATGTGTATATGTAGCATTCTGCAGGTCACTTTAATAAGCCTCATTGCTTTGACCCACCTCCATGATGTAGATTGACAGCAACTGTGTGTTGCTGATTGTTGCTGCATCTGAAACACTACCTGGCAAATAAAAGTCACTGAAGAAATTTTCATAAAATGGTTTTGATTAAAATAACATGGATGAAATACGTGGCATATAGTAGGCTATATGTTAGATTTATTTTCCTCTAGAGCATATTTCAGCAAACTTTTTCTATAAAGGGCCAGATAGTAAATACTTTAGACTTTGTAGTCCATACTATCTTTATCAAAATTCCTTGACTTTACTGTTATAGTGTGAAAGCGGCCATAAATAATATTTAAATGAATGAGCATTACTGTGTTCCAATAAAACTTTATTTACAAAAACAGGCAGAGGGCCAGATTTGGCCCTACAGCTATAGTTTACCAACCCCTGCTCCAGAGGATACATTTATACATTACTTGCTGTATCAAAGTCTACTTTTAAATCTTCTGGTTAGAAGCCACTTCCAAAAAAGAGGTTTAACCTGGCTAAAAGACATGAGCAGTAAATGATAGTGCAATCTAACAGAGGTAAGCATTGTTCTATCTGTATCCTCTCCATACTCCTCTTCTACATAGTATGCTTCACACTTTTAATTTTCATAGCAAATTTTTTTCTTCTTAGGTTAACACCAAAGGAGACTTCAGCTCAATTCAGATTGAACCATTCTGAATAAATAAAATACATATAGATTTGTAAACTTAACCACAAAATTACAATTGCCATAAAAACATTTTAAAAATTATTTTTTTTGAAAATAAATGGGAGTTTGGGTATATAATCTCAAATTGCTTCCTGCTAGCATCTTAGATACAAATGTCTTTTGCCGCAACTATAAATAAAAATGTATCATTTATTATACTAACAATCTTTTGCATTACATTCTTTTTTCTTCCTTTTTTGATTATCTGGATCCAACTGGAAGCCATCTTGAAATACACAAGTTGTTCAAAATGAAGAAGATACCAGTATCTATTCATTGGCCTTTTGTAACAATAAAATAACCGGCATGCATTGATTGCCTATTTATGCAAGGATCAATGACAGGACATTTACATACATTTTCTACTTTAATCCTTGCAAGTTGGGCAGTCATTTCCATTCTATATGGAAGAAAGAGGTGAATGTAGAAGTAATTTATGAAAAGTTACAGGACTGAAATCCAGAATTTCAAATCCTCAAAACTTTATACTTAAAAAAATTTCATCATGTGTTTTTAACTGTACTCTGGATGTTCTGTTTTAATATCCATCATCAGAAAATAACAGTAATCTTCAGCTTTTATATACATAACCTTATAAATTGAGTACCATGATGAAAATGCAGAGTTTAGGGCCACATCCCAGACATACTGAGTTAGAATCTACATTTTAACAAAATCCCTAGGTAATCCATATTCACATTAAAATTCAAGAAGTGCTGAATTAGATATCACTCCTCTTTTGTAGATCAAAATCCCACAGAACAGAGAGTTTCTGGACTCAGATTATTAAGGTCTTTTCAAAGTTCATCAAGGAATTGAGACAGTCTGAATAGATAATATAGAAAGGGTGTTAATTATTCTTAGCTCTCTGCTTTATAAAGCTCATTCCAACAGCAGAGAGAAAATCTACTATCTGAAGTTCCTTGATAGAAGAAGGGGGAAAACTAAGGACTTAAGTCCACTTTTTCACCCCCAGGGAAAAAAATTAACCCATTTCAAAGAGAGGCCCTGCTCACAGGAAAATTCTGTTACATGCAGATGCAGCATCCATTTTTCATATAACAAATATCAGTCTAAAAATTATTCAAATAGAATTTCACATGAGGAACATTCTTACGGGAAGAATCCTTCTCTGAAGGATGTTTTTCTACCACATGGTCATAATACAGGTGGGATAAATTATCTGGAGGAGAAGATTAACATACAGAATCTCCTTCTCTTGCCTTCACTCTACTTTGATGTTCTTTTTTATTCTTTCTTGTTTTCTTCTTCTCCATCCTCCCCAACCCTCATCCACTCCTCCTACCTCTGTCTGTCCACAGAATGTTACATCATCCCTCCTCTATCTAGTGGCCACATAAACAACAATGTCATTTCTTTATAATAACATGGTCTGATACAGTAAAAGGAAAAGGAATGAAAGATTTCTGAGCAGTTAAAAATTGGTATCTCAATACTTGTGCAGTAATGTCCACACATTTTCTCCATAGGAAAGATCTTCAGATCCTATTTATTCTCACTGTGCTTTTAAGTAAATGGAATACATTGATGTCTCTGTCTTTTATTGTCATAGAAGGTAAGTAGGGTCAGCACATTTTGAGGGCAGCTTTAGTCTAACACACAGTGAAAGCAATCAGAGGGACAGCTTAGGGTGTGTAACCGATGGAAAAAAGTCAGATGTGACACAAAACAAATAGACCCAGGAAATGATAGCAGAACTTACGATAGTGTGACTTTTCTAGAGCGAGGCTGAAATGATTCTGTGTGCACATGACTGTTTATGATGATGATCTGTCTCCTGAAGTGATAGTTCAATTATGTGCAAATATGATGCAATTAGTTTTTAAAAAGAAAATTAGTAAAATAACTTATTCAATCTAAAATGTCAAATTAAAATTTAGTAACCATTTTCGGTCTTTAGATACTTATACTTTAGTTACTTGGAGAAAAATTTATTAGGAATAAAACATTCTAGTCCTCAGGCATGTTGAATAAAAGATAACCATCTTGAGTAGTCTGAAAGTATCAAAGTCTTGCTAAAATATGTATTTTAATTTGTTACTAGAGGAACCATTTGTTCTTACAGACAGGATAATAACAATACATCCACTTTACAGATGAAGAAACTGAGGGTAAGAAAGTAGTTAGTAATTGTAAAAACACTAAACACACAGGTGCTATCATCATCTAATATTTTTCCCAAACTACTACTTAACCTATCAACAGTCTAGTTTTACTTTTTCTATTTTTTTCTTCAATAAATCTCTCAAAAACAAGTAAGTTTTGGAAATGAGCCTGGATAACAATAAATTGATTATTTAACTGTGAGAAGATATGCAGAAAATTATTTTTAATGAAATTAATTTCTTTTTTTATTGTCTATGTTTCTATAAATTTAGCAAAGATTTGGAGAGAAAATAATCATTCATTAAATATTTATAAGCAAATCAGTCATGGATATTAAGTATAAAGATACAAAAATGAGCAAGATAAAACCTCTGGCCTCTAGTACCTCACAGCTTAGGTCAGTGGTTCTCACAGCGGGTGATTTTATCCCCTAAGGACATTTGGTAATATCGGGAGACATTTTTGATTGTGATAACTGGGAGTGGTAAAGTGGCCTTGGTGTCTCTGGGATCTAGTGATAAAAGCCAGGGGTGCTCATCACTATCTTTCAGTGCAATGAACAGCCCCTACAACAAAATTATTGGTCCAAAATGTCGATAGCACCCAAGTTGAGAAATCCTAGGTTAGATTAAGAGGTCACATCATTAATAATGTGCATACATACAGAACAAACTATTGTGCTAACCTAAAGGAATAACTAAACCTGCTTGGGCAGAATAGAGAAAGTTTCATGGGGACAGTGTCTGTGGATTATCTAAAAGAATAGTTATAAATTAACTCATTAGAGGAGAATGTATACTAAAGAACTGGAATCTAAATTTAGGACCAGAATTTCTCAAAAGTGCTTTTCTGAAATAAGTTTGTGGCTCAAAGGATGATTTGGAAGGACTAAAATCTGTACATAGCCTAACTAGACATGAGGGCTGTCATCCAGATGAGAGTAATATCCTTTATGCCTCATCACTTGCCCTTCCTTTCTCCTTTAATTTATTTTGTACATGGCAGAATGTCCATCCATTAGCAGAATCATAGCATAAAAGACATACTCCTTAGGTATGCACTAGGGTTGGGATTTCATCCCACAATGAACTTAAGCTCAGACTCTACCGGGCACAGTTCTCATCCGCTAAGCACTGGAGTGATGCTGTTATTCACAAAGTAGGGCAGGTTGCCTTTGTAAACTGCAGCCTTGCATGTTTGTGCAACACACAGTCTTCAGTTTCTAGAGCCCTCTGAATGGTGGAAAGTTTGGCAGCTCATGCATCACTGAACTCCTTGCTCTATGAAGAGCTTCAAAGTTACTGAATAGTCCACACTGAACCATAAATTACAGGGTAGTTATTTCTTAGTTATTTAGCAGTTACAGTGCAATTAGTTCCACTTAATGTCAACTTTTGCCAATATGTCTTCCATTAGCCTGAAAATTATAGCTTGGTTCTGTAACAGCCATAATGTTCAAGCAGCTTCCAGACTCCAGCTTGCATCTGGGAGGGGAAGGCAGAGAGGAAATTGCTAGGAAACCAAGCTGATTTTATATGGATGTACGATCCTCATCCCCGATTCAGAAACCATCCGCCGACATCCTCACAGCCCCCTTCAGTACCAGTGATTGAGCAAGAGGGTCAAAGAAATACAATGCCCACAGCTGGGAAGAGTGGTGTGGTTCGTGGAAGATAGGAATAAACTTGTCAGTGCTGAAGTTCCAGGGTCTGATAAGGTGAAATCCAGTCTTGCCACCTGCTGGGTATAAAGCAAGCTTGGATTAGCTCACGTTTGTTACTTGGTTCAGTTTACTAACACATCATTTCATTTGCTAGACCACTCTCTCACTGCAGTATGAGGGAGTTACACAAAACAGACCTTTTTTTTTAATGCTTTTATCCCAAATTTAGATAGCCTACATAGTTTTTACTTAACAGCATAACATTTTAAAGAAACATGACTCAGAATTTAACAAATATACCTGGTTCATCCATCCAACAGAGTAATGTTTTACAAAATAGTCTTAGGCATGGAATCTATTGGCTTAATCCTTCAGAATGTTTTTGGGTCATTTATCAAGAACCCGATCATAGAAGCTATTTACTAGGCACTTACTATGTGCCAGGCTTGATGCTAATCATTTCTTTTTTTCTTTCTTTCTTTTTTCTTTTTTTAGTTTTTATTTCATCATCGAAACAACCTCATAAGCATTGTATGTCACTATAAATTCCTTCTTTACAGACAAGGGCTCTAAGAACTAGAGATGTTAAGTAACTGACCCCTGGGGTACTATTTAAAGCCAGGTTTTATGAAATCTCAAATCCCTCCTATTTATAACAAGCTTTTTATTAATATGTATTCAGTAACTTCTCAATGTGAGCCAGGCACTAGGGAAATCAAGTGATCCTAGTATAGAAATGGGTAGGCGAAGAGGTTCCAAAGCCACGTGCTTGTGTGTGTGTGTGTGTGTGTGTGTGTGTGTGTGTGTGTGTGTGGACAAATGCATGCGGCGTAATTTATAAACCGACTCTAAAAGTCTTTGCCAAGAGTACATCTGTTTTAAACGATGCCAGCTTTGTTGAGAGCATGTATGACTTCTGGCACACAAGGTCAGCAAGAGCCTGAACTTCCCCTGTTCTGCTTTTCTTTGTTTCTGTGTCTCTTGGGACCTTTATGCCATCTTGCCTTGAATTACTACTCATTATTTACATTTGCTGCCTTCCGCCTGTCTTCAAGGGCAGAGCCCAGATTTCCTTCATCTCTGTACCCCTTTGTCCAACACAAGAAATGAGTAGATCAGCACACTCAGTAACAATGGACCCAGACTTTGTGCAACAACTTCTGTACATCTTAGTTCCTTAATTGGAAAAATTGGATTAATGACATTAACATTCTTTGTGGGTTTTTTTGTTAAGGGTAAAGTAATCTATGTACACAAAAGACTTAGAACGGTACAAGGCACAGAGTAAATTCTCAATAAATGGCTAAAATTATCATTCATAATCTTAATATTTTGATGATAGTAATATTAGCCTTTCCAGATATAAGAAGGGGAAGGAATATGTTCCTCAGTTGCCCAAAGAATTAGGATTACATTAAACACCATAAAAAAATAAACCAGGCTTTAGGGCATCATGTGTGCTTCTTCCTTTCTTTTTCTCTTTAGCAAAATGTGTGCCTCAACAGATTATTTGTATATAAGGGCACACAGCACCAACTAGTGCCCCTTGCAGAGTATATAAGCCCATCTCCACAAGTCTCCAGAGCAGTAGTGGGATGGCCTCCCCAGATTCAGTTGGCTCTACATTGGGTTTTATTGTTATCAATAACAATGCTGAGACTGTGGTGGCCATGTGACATCCATCATCTCAGTGTCTCCAAAGACAGCCAATATGATCAATAAAACTTCTTTTTTTATCTATACGTCCCCAGGTATCCAACTTGGTAGCTCATACTCTTTGACAGTAAATGACTATTTGTTGAATAAGTGGAAGCTAAATATAAAATAAGGTCTGTGTTTAAGTGACAGAAAACAAATGATCAAGTGATCAGTCAGTCAGTTCTCATGAGCGTCTTGCTCTAGAGAGGAAGGTACTACTGGATAGGCACATGCTTTTGCAGCTGTTCCAAACTCTGTAATAAAATTAAGCATCATCATGAGGGTTCCAATTCCACTTACATGTTTTGTTTCTGTATTTTTTGTATTCTTTGTGTGTGTGTGTGTGTGTGTGTGTGTGTGTGTGTGTATGTGTGTGTGTGTATCTAAGGTAGTCTATTTCATAGAAACAGAAATAAAAGGTGGTTACTAGGGGCTGATGTTAGGACAAAAAGGATAATTGTTGCTTAAAGGGTATGGAATTTCAGTTTTGCAAGATAAAAAAGTTCTGGAGATATGTTTTACAACAGCATAATGTGACACTACTGCACTGTACACTCAAAAATATTTAAGATGGAAAATTTTACACTGTATTTTTTAAAACAAAAAAAGGAAATAAATTACGTCTGACTTTTCAAGTAACTTAAATCACAAGATGAAGTAGAAAAGGTAGGAGTAATCTCCTCCCACTATTGTTTCTATATCCTAATCCCACAGACACTCTCCAAAAACAATTGCTGTTAATGATTTCTGTGTTTCCTATCAGAGATCTAAAAGATACATATTTCTAAAATTTTATGTTTTCACACTAAAGATGGATCAGACAGGGATTTACCAGAAAACGAGAATCTGTGTGATACACATACATACAAATGCACACACACACACACACACACACACACACACACACACACACATATATGTATGTGGAGGGACTTATTTTATTAGATTAGCTTAGGCGATTGTGGAGGCTGCCTAAATAAGTCCAAAGTCTGTAGAATGAGCAGTCGGGAAGGGGAGACACAAGCAGATGGGAACCTCACAGTCATGAGCTGAAACTCCTAGTAAATGGGTCACGGTCAAGAAGGAAGATTCAAGACGAGAGCAACTGGTAGACCTAGTGGTTGTTTGGAATATCTGTCTTAGGGAATGCTTGAGACTCTTTCTGAAGGTCCTCTAGCTGATTAAACCAGGCCCACCCTGAATAATCTCCCTTTTGATGAACTGATTAGGGATTTTAGTCACATCTGGAAAATCCCTTCCCAGCAACATCTACATTAGTGTTTGATTGAATAACTGAGAGAAGATTTGCATATGCTACAAAATCACCATGGCTTCCTTTCTGCTTTCCTTTTTTTGAGGTAATATCCCTTTAGCTCTCCCTAATATAACAACATTCTGGGGACCACAGTTCAGGCTAACCAAGCTGACACATCAAAAAGCATCACAATGGTACCATACACTGCATGATATTAATGCTTGATCTTATACCAGAAAGATTTACTATGCTGGTACTAGTACATAAGAGCTCATTCTTTTTTAGCAGCTGCAAGATATTTCGAGGCATATGTGTGATATAATTTCTTCTCCTAATGGACACTTAGGTTATATCTGGTCATTTTTCTTACTTCCAACAATGCTTCAAAGTTCACCTTGTGTATATACGTCTTTCCTTACATGTGCCAATATATTTGTAGAATACGTCCCTTGGGGTAGAGATGCTGGGTCAGTCATACATGTATTTTAAAATTAAGTCAGACAGTGCTAATTTTTCTCCAGAAAAGGTACAGTAGCAGTTTAGCCTTCCACCAAATATTTGACATTTCTTACACACACGTGGCCCTCCTTCCCTCTTTGCCTGGTCTCACCCAGCTCAGCGTCGCCCTGTGCTTCCCAGGGCAGAGATGATGTCTCCAAATCATGGGTCTTTCCATGAATCTACATGTTCATCTTCTTGAATTTCACCTCTTCTACATGAGCAATTGGAACAAATATTGTGTTTGGTATCATACTTTACAAATCTGGCATGCAGTTTATATAAGGCAAACCTCTGGAGAGTCACAGAAACTCGGGATGAGAAGACACCAAATAGAATACATAGTCTACATGATCTAGCCTACTCCATAGTCTATGAATTGTTCAGACAAACGCATGGATCAGTTTTTAGCATTTGTCAAGCCACCTCTGTCCTATCTGATAAGTTTAGAATTCTCTAAGGCAATTTTATTTTGGAAGATATTCTAATTAGAGAAGAATTGCACAGCTAATGGTGCACGTTGCTCAGATGGTAGCTGTAAGTGTTCATAAAGGTTTTGACCTCAGAAACTGAAGGGTGCACCAAACATGTGACAGGAAAAAGGAAGTAGTTTGGTTTTTAGCTTGTACCTTTCACTTTTATTTAAAGATGTGTACCTAGATCTGTTCTTAATTTAACGGTTTTACCTTTTCAGGATGAACTCAGGGCCCTACTAATGATGTGACCTCTGTTCAGTGAGGCACAGGATAGGTTGTTAAAGACTTTTTAAAAAATGCCTCTGCACTTTCAGGAGAGAGAGACTGAACTGGCTCAGATGTTTTGAGTTCAGAGATCTGCAGCTGTTTGAAAACCCAGGGAATTGAATGGGAATAAAATTGTCCACATCAAACAAAAGCTGTTCGTGGCTTTGTGCCCAGTCTGGTCCTTTGGAGTATCAAAGAGATCCTTTCCCTCCGTGGACAAAATAACCCCATATAAATCAATAAAGGAAGAGGCAGAGAAGAAAGTTTTCTAGGTCCAAGCAAGTAGCTAGAGCAAGGGCTGGGGAGGGTCCGAGGGAAGGAGCACAAGGGGAGAACGAAGGAGGAACAGAGAAAGGGAGACGAGAAGACGGATGCTGTTAAAGGAGCAGCATCGGGCAGTGAAAAATCATGCTGAAGACAGGAGTTCACTGAAGAGAGGAACAGAGAAAAGAGAGACAGGACGAAGGAACGACTGATGTGATTAAGAAAATGTAGGGGGAGGGGAGACAGAAAGAATTAACCCACTAAGCCATTCAATACATTTTTTACTAAGTGTCTATAACAGAGGCACAAGTCTGAGGTCTCCTTAAATGTCATGACCTAGGCACCTCGTTTGTCTCACACTACTCTTGGCCCTGGTACTTGGTACATGTATGGCACTGTCCCAGGTCCTAGAGACACAAGGATGAACAAAATGAGGTCCCGCTTCTGAGTGGAGAAGACAGAAGGAAGGTCCAACCGGTAATTACAAACCAACGTGATTGGGCTGTGGCAGGTGACATTCAGGAGGTTGTGAGAACATACAGTGGGGACACTTACCCTCATTTAAGAGAAACAGATTTGGAAGAGAGACTGGGAAAGTGAAAAGCCAGGAATGTAGAAGAAAAGGCATTTTGTTGCTGTCGTCGATGTAAATGATGAAATGATGGTGACTATTATAACTGCCAACATTTATGTTTAAGGCGCTGTACTTAAAGTTATCTCTAAAGATCTGGATTCATCACAGGTGTCCTCTCGTGTTGACACAGAAGCTTTGCATCGTGCTTTCTTACTGACCCATTCTGAACACGAGGACATTGTGTATTTGAGGTTCAGGCAATTTCCTCAGGACCACAGAATGTAAACCCACCCGTGTCCATCTTACACCGAAGACCATGGTCTTCCCACTACACTGAGCTGCTGAAGAGAGGAGAGGGAAGCAGGGAAGAATGATGAGAGTGAGAAATGAAATAAGAATGGGAGAGAGGCTGTGGGGCAAATAAAGAACAAAGAGAAGAACGAGGCAGGAGGGAAGATCTAGCGAAGATGAGAGAATGGGAAGCATGCAAGAGAGGAAAGAGCAAAGGGGAAGAACACGTGATGAAGGATGAAGGGAATCCTTAGAAAAGGCTGTTTCCCGGAAGAGAAGTGTCGGCAGTGAGTGAGCAGAGTGAGCGTGGATGACAGGGACAGAACCTGAGAAAACTGCTTGTGGGCTGGAGGTCTGGAGTGTATGATCTGTAAGAAATGGACAGAAAGGGACAGTGAGAGAAGGGAGAGGAAGGAGGGACACAATCGAGGGAGTCCTGGAGTCAAATGACAGCCTTAAAAAGCCTTAAAATCCCCCTGGCTCTGGCGCCTTCACAGAAGCCAGAGTTTCCTCTGCCCCCGAAGGTCCCCACGACAGGGAGAAAAATACACAGCCTGTGACAGGAGCCCAGACACTGCTGTTTCTGTCCCTCTGGAGGACATTAGTGCTGTGAACAGACCGTTGCCTTTCTGCAGTCGTCCAGGAAGGAAGGCGGTGGAAAGGGATTATGTGTGTAACACAGAGGAGGGAAAAAAAGGAGGAAGAAATCTGGGTGTGGAGAGGCAGCAAGAAACGCAGTAAGGAAAACTGCTAGGTTCAGCCTGTTAGAACTTAAGTGAATTTTCTAGACCAACTCTGATTTCATAGATGGGGAAACTGAGGCCCACAAAGGATCAATTCCTATCTAGATCACACAGCAAGTTGGGGCCAAAGTCCAGCTCTGCCCAGACTTCAGCCTGATGTGAAACCTGACACCTCACCTATGATGGGGAAGGAAAGAAGAGACAGTAGGAGACAGGCCCTTGGGTAATTAAAACAGTGGCAAGGGCCAGCCTTTCTCTTCTCCAATTCCCAGTGGCAAGTGCGTTCACCTGCAGGCACATCTTGTTCCAGGAACTCAGGTTGTGAGACGGCAGGTTTAAGCAGGTGCTGCTATTTCTATCCTCTTCTCTATTTTCAACCACAGGATGCAGCCTCCCTCGGCTGCGGAAAGGCCTTGTGAAAAGACAAATCTGCTGCGACTTCATTCCTTCCTTTTCCCACTCAGTCTCCCCTTCTTCAAACCATACTGCCAACTCTGGCTTATTCTTGCAGTTAAGGTGTGCTTCTGTATCCCTCAGGCTCTGGCTAGGACAGTCTGCTTCCTGTCTAGACTGAGTCACTTCAGCTTCTGCAGGAATAGGTAGAGAGGTGATCTCATATGACCTCTCTGTGAAGGCATCCTGGGGATCCCTTAAACTGACATAAGTAGGCTTTCTAGCATTGTGTAAGGGTTCAGCAGATGTGTGCTGGGTCAATGAATGGATGGATGAATGAATAAATGTATGAATGAATGAATGATACTTAAGTACTCCTACTCAATTGATAAGCGAATATACTTAGAACCAATGAAAGAGTTTACTAATATTTCACAGCGAGTGTGAGTGGCAGTGCCAGAACCAGAAGGGGCTCTGGTTCATTAGGCAGGGATGGGGGTTAGGGACCATCCAATACAGCTGTGCCTTAACAAACCTGAAGACAAGGTTTCATCTAAATTATTTAGTCTCCACCTGTGCCAGCGAGTTTAGAAGTAAATCAAGATTCCCAGGACAGGAAAGAACATGAGAGTATGAGTCCTTGGATCAACCAAAAGCGGTCAGTGCTTATGGATGAGGTAGGGTAAAACTGCAGGCCATACTAAACAAGGAAGACTCATAGAGTCTATAAGAAAGTCAACTCTATGAAATCACTAAGCTAAATTTTTAAGAACTAAGAAGACTATCAAGGATAAGGAGAACAGTGCAGAAGGATTAAAGAGAGGCAGGAAAGAAAGAACTTGGGTTCCTCCAAAATCAATAGATCACATGCAGTGTGCCCAATATACTGTACACACTTGGCAACGGTGAGAAATTGTGTGGAAGGAGGGTGTTTGACAGAGGAGGTGATATCAGTGATACCTGAAAAAGGGTTTTACTCTACGAGGGTGTGAGAGAAATGGTGGTCAGTAAGCAGCAGGCTCGACTGTTTAGTGGCTGGTGTGCCAATGGGAACAGAGAACAGTCAGGTGATGCTGCTCCTGTTATCTCTGAGCTTGTGTAGGTGCTCGCGGTGGAGTGGGAGGGGCTGTAGTGGTCTCTTCAGCAAGAGGGATGTTCTTGCAAATCAACCTCGATGTAAAAGAACCAAAAGGTAATTCTAGAAGACTTTTCCGTGAGTGTGTTTTCTTAAGTAATTGCAGAAGAATCGAATCGATAGGTGAGATGGCAGCCGATCACCGTTTCGTAGGAAGTAAGAGATGGTGTGGTACAATGAGCGTTGGATAAATATGCTCTGCTTTTAGCTCCATCTGTGAATTAGAGAGAAATCACTTCCTGCCTTGAAGCCTCAGTTCCCCCATTTATAAAATGATAGTGCTTTAGACTCCTCCCTACATTCTTTTCTTCCCTTCCCCTCTCCTCCCCCCACAAATATTTATAATGTTTGTCATTCTTTCTTGATGCAGGAAATCTGTGGAGATAGGAAAAGCACTTCTCTCATGTCATTACTCTTACCTGGATGAAAAGAGAGGCTTTTCAAACCGGTCTCAGAACCAGAAACTCTGGGAGAGGAACCTAGTTTAGAAAGCTGTTTGTAATCGCTTAGAAATCACTTAGATTCTGAGGTTCTTGAGAAAGAAACCAAACGTCGAGAAGATTCTGGGTGCTTTTGTATTTCAGATCCTTGCAAGCCCCCTTCCTCCTATGCATAAGCAAAATTGCTTCTTTAAACAAGGTCAAGTTAAATTGACTGGACATGGGCACACTTGGCATTTGGCTGCAAGCCAGCTGGAGCTTAATAACCATCACATTTCATCCTGCAATCTTTGGTTCAGGTCGGCTTCACATTTCTTTATACACTCTCTTTCTGCAAATGCCTTTCCTCACAGAGAGCATTTCTAAAGGTTGAATCTAGTGATTAGTGACACGTACACATTTAATCTTCTCCAGTCTTTCTCTGTCTGTGGCTCCCCTCCACGCTTCCAGTCCTTAGAGTTTTATGCCTGTATCAAGAAAATGTTTTCATCTGTCTCGCTGCTATTTTCTTTTCTGTCTTATAAATCCTTAAAGAAATGAAGTGTGAGTGAATTTAGTGAGAGGCTGGATGGATGGCTCCAGAGAATGAATTCTCTTCATCTGAGTCTCTATACACAGAGAAGCAAATAGCATCTTTCAATTCTGTCAACGTGATTATTAAGCATTTATAGAGCTTTCCCCCTTTTCACTATAACATCTACAAGCAGTTTAATTAGTTGGTTTTCACCCCAGAGTTGTAAAGATAGACGATTCAATTTATCCAGCCTTAGATTAAATGCGCATTCGCACCCAGGCTCTCTGATGGAGCACCAAGAGGGCCTGGCTTGGCATCAAGTGCCCTGGGTTAACTTTTTGGGTCATGGCAGTTTTTAAGCCATGTGACCTAATGCAAATCATTTCTCGATTCCAGACTCAATGTGAAAAAGAAATACATATCATGATACCAATAAAGTATACATTTCATTCTCCTTGGTAATGAAATGACATACTTTCCCCAGGGGGTTAAAATTGGCTCTTATGGGGCGAAAACATCTTGCTCTACATGTATAAAGCACAGATTTATATACTGTACAGAAAGTTACAAAAATAGTTGCACAGTATGTTTGTAGCATTAAAACTGTGTAAGGGTACGATTAGAAAAAAATGTCAACATTCTCGAGAGGAGATGAAAATGAAAAAAAGTTGAGGAACCCTGCAACAGAGAACAAGGGATGGAACATCCATTGAGTACCTACTATGTTCCAGCCTCCATGTGAGGGTTAATCATCACAACCTTGTAAGGAACCTATACAGGTAAATTTCTTTAATAAGAAGACTCAAGATCAGAGGCAAATGAGATAATCTATAAAAAAAAAAAAAACCTTAAAAGGTATTTTTTTAAGGACGTTCTATACCAATATAATTTTTTAATGTGCATAATAGTTAGCAATTAGTGGGAAACAAACTCCCAAAAGCTAGTGGCTTAAAACAATAACCATTTATTCAGCTCACGATTTGGTAGGTCAGCAAATTAAACTGGATTCAGCTGAGCAGTTTTGGTATTGGCTGTGCTGCCACAGGCATCTAAGCAAGCTGCAGGTCACTTGGACGGCTTTGCTTCTGCCGGTTGGCTGGCCACTGGCAGGTTAGCTTAGGGAATGCCTAAGGTGTCTGTCCGGCAGGTTAGACCCTGTTCATTCTCCCAGGGTATCAGTAGGATTGCAAGAGACCCAGCTGAAGTGGGTCTCTTGAAATGTGAGGGCTAGGCTCAGAATCAACACACTCACTTCAATCGTAGCCTATATGTCAGAGCAGTTCCCAAAGCCAGCCCAGTTTCGTGCATCAGGGACATCGGCTCTATCTCTGGATGGCATGGGCTACAAAGTCACATTGCAGAGAGGGCAGACAAAAGGAGACAAATAATTGCAGCCCTTCAATAAGCAGTCTTTCTCAACATGACTAAGTAATGGCCAATAATTTTTCTATCTTGTGAGCAAAATCATACCTTTAAAACTATAAATTTTGATATGAATATTATTACCATTCTCTGGGTCTTAATTCTTAAAAAACATACTTGGAATGTGTGAGTAAAACAGTTAACACAACGTTCTCTTATACACATCATGGAATAGTGGCAAAACAAATATTTGCTAAATGCTAAGTGAAATAAGTCAGACGCAGAGGACAAATACTGTCTCATACCACTTATGTGAGGGATCTAAGATAGTCAAACTCATAGAAGCAAAGGACAGAAGGGTTGTTTCCAGGGTAAGAGGGTGGGGGAATGGAGAGTTGTTCAAGTAGTATAAAGTTATAGTTCTACTAGACGAATCAGCTCTGTAGATCTTCTGCACAGCGTAGTGTCTACAGTCAACAATATGGTGCTGTGTACTTAAAAACTTAAGAGGACAGATCTCATGTTAAGTGTTCTTACCACACACACATACAAAGCAAGGAGACAAAGGAAACTTTTAGAGGCAATGGACATGTTTATTACCTTGTTGATATAAGGATTATTATCATGATGGTATAAGGTATGTATGCATATGTCTAAACTCTTCAAAATGCGTATATTAATATTTAATACATACCTTTTTAATATTAAGTATACCTCAATAAAGCTGAAAATTAAAAAAAATTGAAATAGATGTAGTTCTTTTTTAAAGCTTGCTTAAAAGAGCTCCCATCTGAAGAAGTGAGCTTAAAAGTCATGCTAACTAGCCATTCAACTCAAGTCTCCACGTTCTATTCAAGCGTTAAGTTATAGCATAAGAAAGCCAAGTAAATGCTCGGACACCATGATATCAGCCTTGTAAAAAATTGCCTGCCCTGAGTTACAATTTAATGTCACACCTTCTGCCTTTATGGAGAGCCAGTCTGTTAATCACCCAGGAGAATAGCATTTCTGTATCTTTTGTGAAACTCTGGTTGTAGATAAAGTACACTACAATGATGCTTGTTTGTTTGGTTTCTTTTTCTTTGAATATTGTCGTACATGCTAAATTTCTTCTTGAGTTACAGTCCAGAAATAATTTTCTCTATAGATGTAGTTGTATGATTTCTATTCTTATGTAACTCAAAATGTTTCTCTTCATAGCTTAGCTGCCAGAAAACAAACTAAATATCCCTGCACTATGCTCTTTGCAAACTCAGGAGCCTAAAAATGCCAGTATTTTATTAATATGATTTTTAAAATAACCTTAAATGTTATTTCTCCTACTTGTTTTAACTGCTAAGCCACCTTTAAGCCATTTCAGAAGAGGTCAAAGGACATATTTAAAATATCTTTTTTTTTTTAAGTGAACTAATGTCCTGAGGAAGTGTTTGCATAATTATAAGTCTGGGTTTGAAAGATTAGCCCTTCAGATGCTATTTTTATCACCCTACATCCAAAGACCATTAAGCTGCTTCCATATGGTTGGGGGCACCTTGTTTGGCTCTTTGGTCCCAGTAATTTCACTTTTCTAAACTGTGGTTATCTGCATTGAAGAGCATTTCTACTGAGCTATGCTTTTTTCCCACAACAATAGAATTCTTTTTTTAGACTCGGGAATATATGTTTACTAGAATTACTAATTATATTTAATGATACACAATTTAGATAAAGATTTAAAGTGCTGTGAAACATACCTAACTTTAAATTGGTTCTTCTGGTAGTCTTCAAGTTGGCTACAACTTCTGAAATGCTGTTTATTTTCTCTGATTATCAAAAGCTCAGCAACTCTTCTTGGGCTGCAACTGGTTGTCAAAAGCTCAGCAACTCTTCTTGGGCTGCAACTGATTGTCAAAAGCTCAGCGACTCCTCTTGTATGTTTCCAAAGGGTAGACACCATCTCTTGTGTCTGCTGTTGTTTCTCTATGACCGTGGTGGCCAATAAACACCTACTGAGCAGTTAAATAAATAGTTGTTCTGCATCTCTCAAACTGCCAGGGAGACTCCTGGAAGTTACTTCTCTCCAGTCCAATGACCTCAACAATGTTATGGGCATAAAAGTATATGCTTGATGAGTTGGTTATTAAAATGGAATATGACAATGGCCGTGAAAAGCCACAATGAATTATGAGGCCTGGTGGATGTTGGTGGACACGAATGAGAAGGAAACTTTTTTTTCCTCAGTAGCTTCATCTTCATTCTCATTTCTAACATTATCTTGTCGTCATGGCTCATGATCCCACCCTGGAAACTGGCTCTAGGTGTTACCCTCTAGAGTCATGTTTGGACCAGCACATGTAAACATTCTGAAAGTTTACTGGCTAGCTCACCTGTCCAGCTCAGCCAGGTCATCGCCACCCTTGGCCAGTTCAGTGAAAGCCCAGAATGCTCACAGATATAGTTTCTGCTGTACATTTCTACATATCACCTTCAGCTCTACAGCCACATGTGGTCGCTTATGCTCTTTGGCTTAAAGAAGCATTTCTCTTGCTTTGTCATATGCCATCAACTTCCTCCCATTTTGAGGAGTATGGAAGCAGGGGAGATGGTGAGAATGGGAGAACTGGAGAGAGACCCACAAAGACAGACAAAAGCACTCACTTCGTAGAAACCTTGTGTAGGATAATAATATTTATCACGTTATTTCACAAACTAATGGGTACCAAACTGTGATATAGAGAGAAGAATAAATAAAAAATAAAGTTGTTCTATATGAAATAAAACTAGATAGGATACAAATAATAAAGTCACAACTAGTGGAATTATAGAAGGTGTCAGAGAATGTACCTGAGACCATGGAAGGAGGCCATGGAAAGAGTCAGAGGCCTGGGTCCTGCTCTAGGAAAAAACTTTGCAGCTCTCTGATCCTCAGTTTCTCTTATCCATAAATGTAAAGCTCAGCATAAGGCGATCTCTATGATCTTATGCAATTCAATAAAATCATGGCTCTGTCTACAAATTGATGAAAGCAAAGGGCACACATTTTTGTGATGTTAGAGATAGAAGAAGGGGATTCAAATAGCAGTTGTACCAGCTGCTCTAGAGTTTACCTTCTCTTTTCCATTTTTAATGTGACATTTCATATATTTTTTCTGACTTCCGAAAGGGCCTCTGGAGCCCCCTGTGCTTTTTTCACAGTGACTGTTAAAGGGTATAGGAAGTATGATAGGGGCTTGCCTCACACGGACTTTCTCAGAGACCCCGGCAGGGCTAGTTTAAAAATGCATTTTAATAAAATCACCATTAGTGTGGTGTATATTCATAGCATTTATTAGTTTAAATTATAAATAATGGTGAAGGATAGTGAAAGATATTATCAAAAGGGAGCATAAACTTCAGCTTAAAAATAGAAACTGAGCGTATTTCACATCACACTGAAAATTGATATGTTTCCCCATTACCCACCCATAGGCCATTCTTCTGTGGTAGGAAATATAATTATTTTTTAACCTTTTATCCTCAGCCTAACAAATGGTGAATTCTCGATATTGGTGGAAATAAACTGAATTCATCTTATCTGTTTCATAAATGAAAGCCTATTTGAAAAATAAAGCCACTGTGTTTATGTGAAATGGGAGATGAAGACAGCACGTAGAACAGATCCTTAATTCTATGAAGTTCTTTATCTTGGATTTCTTTTTGCCCTCAAATGCTTTTAGAGAAGACTGATTTTTTTTTTCTTTTCTGGTAACTAAAGTTTTAGAAAGTATTTTGAAATCTTGAACAAATAATAATTTTACACTGCATACTTCATCAATAAAATCAGTTATGGAGAATTATATAATAAAGATAAAATGTGGTTGGAAGTAATAGTGCTTTGAGGTATCAACTTCCTGTCACATTCAAGCTGAGGCAGAAAGGTTTAATATTTATTGAATAACCTGCCACTATTGAAAAGCTGAGATGGGGCAGGTATTTAAGAAATATCATTTCAACTTTGAAAAAAAATAATATTTGCATCTTTTATTACTAATACTTCAGAACTGGGGTTGTTTTAAAGCAAAACACTGAGATAATATTAGGTTGAATTAATATTAGGTTGAACCTACTGTCTACATAGGTAAAAAAAAAATAGCTGGATATTGGCATGTTTATATGGTGACAAAGGTTCTCTCCTTGACCAAACTCTAGCCAGGCTCCTTTGAACGTCTTATCAATGAGGCTCTGTCCTTGGGCATGTCCTCCAAAAGGCCAGTTTTAGCAAGAATACTATCAAATCAAGTTGATTTAGCCAGAAACTCCTTCCTTCCTCATCAAGCATTCCCCAAGTGGTATCAGATCACCCTGGCAAGCCCTTGGCAAGAACCCTGTTAGATCGGTTTAGCAAGAATAACTCTATCTCTTCAGTGATCGTCCATTCACTGACTCCCTACCCACCATCTCCTCCTTAGCTATATATTCCCACTTTTTCTTATATTCAGAGTTGAACCCTGTTCTGTACTGAGGTTTCTTTCGCTCTATTACAATAATTTCTAACTAAGATCTGCTTTTACTGCTTGAACTACTTACTGTACAGCTCTGGTTTTCTTTAATAAGGATTCAATCTAAAACTATATATATAGTTTTTAATATATATATATTAAAAGCAGTGCTAGAAATAATGATATTTCAAAGATAAATATAGTTCTTATCACATAACTCCTTGATATTCTTTTATTTAATAGTGAATCAGAGGAGACTAACCAAAAATTTAACAATGAAATGGAAAAGAAAACAAATTGATTAAAACTAAAATTAGAGAATATAAAGATTATATGGACATTCAAGATCAGGGAAAATTTTAATTACGCATAATTGCTAATTGATCTTCTCAATTAGCAAAACTGATTCAAAATATGACTGTGAGTTTCCTAGCAGCCAAGACAAGGGAGAAAAAGAATATTGATTTTGCACATAAGTGAAAAGTCTACAAAAAATGAGATGCCACTTAGGTCTGAGTCCACATGGAAATGAATGGTGTCTTTAATTAATAAATATTTTTAATATTAGGAAGCTACATGAGCTAAAGGTGTTTTGTTGTTTTGTTGTTGTTGTTATGTGGTAGTGGTGGTGTTTTTAAATTTATTTTATTTTAACTTCCTAGTGAGATACCAGAGATGGAGGATCCAAAGGGAGGATTTGGGGGGAAAAAATTGTAGAGAAAATGTCATTAAAATTACATTCACAAAAATGTATAGAATAATGATATTTAACACATATAATATTTAATAAGACATCACTTTAAATAATTCACATTTATTAGCACATGAATTCTTACAACAGTCTTGTGATGTCGGAAGCATTATTATTTCACATTTCACAGATGAGAAAACTGAGGCATCAAGCATTTAAAAAACTTGCCCTAGGCTACACAGCTGGTAAGTACTAGAACCAGGCTTCAAAGCTGGCAGTTCAAAGCTTATGCTTTCAATGGCTGTACCATTCTGCTTTCCTTAGATCTACTGCCTTGCATATTTATAGACCTACGGAAGATATAGAAAGTAACTCAACATGCACCCAGCTCCACCCACAACACACAGATATAGAGAGTGAATGGTTTGTGACCTGGATGAAGAGATTCTCACACCACATGGGGTGAGAATGAACACAGTGGATTAAGCAGAGACACAGTGTGGAAGGTTGTGGAATGTGAGGGAGAAGAACACGGGTCCTGAAGCCAGAAAGACCAGGGTTTGAATTTCTGCAATTTACTATCAAGGAGACTCCAGGACATTTTTGAACTTCTCTTATCTTCAATGGTCTCGATCTTAAAACAGAGACAAGGATTTCTCTCCCACTGAGTTTGTGCAAAGATTACATGACCTAATGTATGGAAAGGGTATTGTAGTATATCGCCTATCAGGTGGCTGCTCACAACAAAGGACACCAGTGATGGTGGTGCTGATGATTAGAATGCACAGCCAGAGGATCAAGCCCACAAACCAGAACTAATAACTCCATGATCCTTAGCTGAAGCTCTAAAAGTAGAGAGCATCAGGTTAGTCTAAATTGAGAGACTGCCAGACCCAAATATGCATCAACGGGCAAAGATGGAGCAGAAAAATGAGCCCTCATCACTATTTCAGGACAACTTCCTTTTATAACTTGAGAAAAAAAAAATTAGCATAGCCCCCTCCAGGTTTAACACTTCAGCTTTATGGGTGTCATCACACTACAGGGCGATATGCCTAACAGAGCCCAAAGGGTTTAACAAATCCAACTCCTCCACTTCAGAGTTCACAGAAAATAGGGCTCAGAGAAAAACAAGCTGTTCAGAGTTCTAGGGCCAGTCCATGGCCTGCCAGGCTGGAGCCTCTCATGCCAAACTTATTTTTGAACCATTCCTTTATGGACAATGATTAGGGGTCTTCTGTGCTGAATTTACAGAGATGAGTGTGCTTTTTCCTCATAGCTTAGAGAGATATGGAAGAGAAGGAGAGGCTTGAATTGGGAGGAGCTATAGCAATTCAGACTGGTTTTCTAGAGGGAGCCTAGTGAAAGGCTGCCTAACATTACATAGAGAGAGAAATGGTCAGGGATGGGTTCTGGAAATAGTTGATGGCAGAGCAGAAAAAGGAGGTAACAAGGAGATGAGGAGGAGGTCAGGTTTTTCAGAAAGTGGTCTGAAAAAGAGTGAAATTAACCATCCCCGCTGAGAAAGCATAGACCCCACACCTACAAGAAGTCAGACAACATTCAGTCACAAAGGATGAACCGCTCCTCTGCTCAAACAAGACTCCTGGTAATTCTGTTTTCTGGATGAAGAACCCTTAGCAAGGGGAAGTCCAATAACCTCCCCATGTTAGACAATGAGTTCCAAAACTTGGATTTAAAACCCGGGCATCCTCACCCCAGATTCTGCACACAATCTTAACTACCAAACAACATCCTTATCGGAAATCAAATCTGCTCAAAAGTGGATCTCACCTCAAATAGAAACACAATTCCAGAAAAGAAAATGCAAGATTTTGGCAGATGAAACTATAATGCATGAATATAAGTTTATTTTAACTTATATAGTCAGAATTTATTTGATAATTTTAACTGCATGCTAATTCATAAAATGATTGGAAAATGAGCCAGGTCTTGATTTTTTAACAGTCATTTTTCTGACAAAATTGTATGATCAAATGAAATGAAATCCTTCACTTTGCATTAAACTTTCCTATCATGATTGGGAAGAAGGTAATTTTTGTAAAAAATATTTGAGAGATTCATCATTTTTCCCCCCAAGGCTTCTCCTAATCCTTTGATATTCAAATATTTCCCTTTTGAAGTTCCTAATCATCTTCCTTGTTGATTTTCTCTTTTTCGATTGTTAATTGGTCTCACTCAGCCTAATCCACATTTGCCAATGGCTCTGAATGTGAGTCCAGAGAACCTTAGCATCACTTTCATTAACTTCATGATACTGTACCGTTTTCACAGGACTGCAGTTTCAGTTTGCAGGTGATATGTATTGCATTCTCATTATGATGTGGCTGCCCAAAATATTTTACAAAATCAGCGATAGCCTCAACAACAACAGAAAACATTTTGACAAGAGGGGAAAAAGCAAGGTAAAATACTTCGATGGAGACTAATTTTATAACAACTATTTTTTAAAATACTTTTGTGTAGGGAAGACCTTTTTTGCACAACCATAATTATCTGAATTCAAGTAATGAGCACTCATATAACAAGAATCTCACTTATATACAGATACCTTGAAATTTCCCATGGTTCCAGAGCTGCCAGGGGAAAACAAGAGACCCATCTGCTCTGTTCGAGAAGCAGAACATTTTGGGAAAAGAAGCAGGAAAAAGATTTTATAAATAGAATAGTATTTTATGTGTACATTCAGCATATGGAGTACAGCTCCTAGGAATGTATTTCCTGTAGTTTATGGGTAGTAAAGATTTTTCCCAGTACTTTGATGACTTAGGACACGCTGTGAGCTGCCCAGAGACAGTGTTTTTGTTGGGGCTTGAACTGCAGGCAAGCCCAGTGCCTTGGGTGATGTTGCCATTGCCTAGAACGGATAAAAGACTTCTGAAATTCAGCACCTCCCAGGCATCATCCTTCTCCCAGAGAAAAATAAATAATTAGCTTTGTATCTTTAATCTGCAGCTTTCTTGTGGAGCTGGGAAATGGACACGTTCATGAAGAAACTGAATAACATCAGCTACCAACTGGTAAGTCTGGGTTTAGAGGGCATCACAAGAGTCCAGTTAATTCCTTATTGTCGATGAAGAGAAGTAACAGGAGCCTGTTCTTCAATTCAAGGAGAGTAACCGGTGGAGATGTTTTCTTCCCTGCTATGCCTAGTGCTTTCTACAGAGCTGGTTTGTGTGCATGGAGCTGGCCATCTGTTGTGTCTGGGGTGCAGGAGAAGTGCATATGTCTGAGTGCAGGAGGAGAAATGCAGACTCTCAGCTTTGAAGAGTTCCAGAATTTCTTGTGTCTCAGGAGCTTCCTGGAGCCAAGAAGTAAAGGAACAAATGTTGTCAGTGGACTGTTCTTTCGGTTTACATCTTAGCCTTGGAATCCATAAACCCCTCTGTTCTCAGCACATGACTCAACTCTGCTCAAGTCCATACGTTTGTATTAAGTTTCTTGTTTTGTGACAGTCGCTATGAAAGAGACACACATATGTGCGCTCACACATTTGCACATGCGCACGTGCACACATACACACTCAGCTACAATTTCTCCCTTAACTCAAAGTTTGCACCAATTCTGGCAGGAAGGCTGGTTTTATATCTACTTTATAGTAAGAAAATTGAGGCTAAGCTAGGTTAAGAGACATGTATCAGAGCACAGAGTGAACCAGCTGTAAAGAACTTGAATTTGAAACCAGGTCTAACTTCTAAGCCTATAATCTAAAATTTGATCTCTGATCAAACATACATGTATTTTTGTGTGTGTATTGTATAATAATATAAAACCTTTGAAATCAAACCACAATAATTACTGCAATAAATGTGAAAACAACAGCCCATTGGGAATGTACTGGTGTAAAGATTCATTGAAGTCTTAGCTCATAGATTCTCATAATTAGAAGAAACATCAGATGGCCTTAAATTACCCTTTACTGAAATCTGTCTGCCCTGGATAATAATCAGAAAGTGTGATTCCAAGAACCTGTTTCAACGCTGAGATGTTATGATCTTATTACATGATATCAGTTGCTGCTTCTCATATTACAGCGCCTGTACCTCCAGGGGTGTGCCAGGGATCAAGTTTACAGGATAATAAGTATTTCACAGGCTATATTATTAAAACAAAAAAAGGGACACATTGCTGAATTTCATGCAAAGTGTGTTTGAAATTTTACCATAAAACAGAAACTTCAAAAAAGAAAAAAATCGTGCTTTTAAACTTCATTTTGAACCATCTACTTTCCCTGATTCCTATGAGTAGCGAGCGGCTCGTTCTCTTTAGTCATAAGATTTTTCTTGTGGGGAGAGAATGATGAACAAGCCCTCAGAGACCACACAACTCATCATGCCACTGCCATTTCTCACTCACAGAAGGAATTTCCACATTTTGAATCGAGACCTTCCTTTCCTTGCAAGTACTGAACTTCCTCTGTGGAAGCGACCAGTCCTTTTACTAAGCCCAGTTATCAGAAGAGGCCACATCCTCTCTTCATTCTGCCAAAGTCTTAGAACAGTTCTTCTCTGTACAGTCTAATGGTTCATCAACTATATTCAGATCATTTGACTAGCCAGACCCGTTTGGAACCCAGATCACACAGCTTTCCTTACCCAGAACCAGTATCCAACCAGTTCTAGGACCCACGGAAGACCATTCCCTCCTTGGGCCCCTGTTCTTTTTTTCTGGACAGTGTAGAAGATGCAGACTGGTCATGGCTAAGGCTGACAGCTCTGGATCGTGGGCGGAAGCTCAGAGTTAAGACATTTCAAAGCAGTTGGCATTGCCCCTGAAGGGAGTGTCTACTGTGTTCCTATGCTTACTATAAAGTAACATCAGATGCGAGCAACTGCATAAGAACTGCACTCGAAGTAGGATGGGGCACTGCTCGCTCCAATAAAGGATCAGAACAATAAGCTAGGGCCGCCTGTGCCATAGCTAGTCACCGCTGATATCTGGGAGGGTGTCATAATGCAATGAAAAAGTTTAATAAGTGAGAGAAACCCACGTCCCAGGGGTTTAATACGCTTCAGCATAGCTAAGTAGCTTATCCACAGCAAGCAGCCCAGGCTAACAAAACTGAAAACACACTCTCCTCTGGCATTCGAGCCTCTTCATAAGCCAGGCCCATTGCCCTTCCCAGTCCGCTTCTAAGGGCTTCTCCCTGTTTCTTGAAAATGTTTCATGCCTCTGTGAATTTGCAGAAGCTGTTTTCTCTGCTCATCCACCAACCTAGCAAATTCCCTATTCATCCTTCATGATCCAGATTAATTAAGCCTGAGCTTTGGAGACGCATAGAGCTGGGTTTGAATTCTTATATTCTAATAGGTGTATGGCTTAGGTAAACTACCTCTGAGTTTGTAAATTGAGTACAAAAATAATTACTATGTTATATAATTGCAGTGATTAGCACATTAAATATAATTTTTAAAAGTTATTAGTAAAATGCTTATCATGTGGTTGACACTTGGTTATTTTTGTTAGTACTAATAGCATTTTTACTGGATTTGAAACACTTATCTGTCTCACTCTTAATTCCTTGTTCTTAATTACTATTCAATAATAACTCTTTTATTATTATAAACCAGGGCTCTGCAAACTTTCTACAGGGAAAGGATAGTAAATATTCTAGGCTTTGTGGTCAATAAGGTCTTGGTCAGCTCTGGGATTATAGTGTGAAAACAGCCATTGACTATGGACTACAGTTTCAAACTCTGATATCAAATACCAGATTGTATTCATCTTGTCATGGCCAGCATCAAGCTCAGATGTCTTCAGATGATGGCCTGTGGACCAAGTCTGGCCCTCTGCCTGTTTTTGAAAATAAAGTATTGCTGGAACACAGCCATTCCCCTTGGTTTATGTCTTGTCTATGTATGTTTTTGACTCGTCGATAACAGAGACCCTATGACCTTCAATGACTAAAACATTTACTATCTGACCCTTTTCAGAGAAAGTTTACTAGCTCAATGCTTTGGACATATCTTTTGAATGAATGGAGATTGACCAGAAATAGCTAGAATCAACAATCTGGCCTTAGAGCCTTGCAAGCTTTCGTGAAAGCAGGTGGACAGAAGCAGTGATCATAAACCTTGGCAGATTTAAAGAGATCAGAGAACCAGCAAGAGGGGTCATTGAGTAGAGGGTCGCATACCACATTATGACCTAGGACAAACTATTCCTTTCTCTGGGCCTCAGTTTCCCCTTCTGACACTGGACTTGTCAGTCAACATGTATCACGGAGCATAGAACAGGGTTAGAAGATACTAGTCTTAGCCTGGGACCAAGACTCATACCCTGTGATGTTCATCTTTTATTTGTTCATCAACATCTTCCTGGCCTTTTGGTTTAAGATGATCAACTTAATGGTGTGCTTATTTTTTGTATCAGCTACCCACAAAATTTTAAAAACACATTAGGGCATTTCACAGATGAGCAAGTCTCTGACTGGTGAGGCATGAAATTCCCATTCAACTATATTTGGCCAGTATTAGTCTCTACCCTGAACCTCTTTTCTAAGGCGCATCATACCAGAGTCAGATACTTGTGAGCATTCTTTTTAGAATGATTTTATTTTGATGCTATGTCGTCTGTTTATCTCCTGATATCACCATGGGACTTGGAGTATCAACAGAGTTTTGTATGATCATGGCTAGTTATTGAATTTGTATTGAACTACTTTTAATCAAGATAAAGTATTTTTTATTTTTGCACTGTTCAACTTCTACCCTGTTTTCTACATCATTTATAAATTTCTCTCATAGTCATAGCCAGAGATCCCATTTCTTGAAGATGCCCAAAGATTGTAAAAACCTTAGCAGTTGAATTAAACTTGGAATGAAAAAAGAAAATCTTGTATTTATACAGAAATGTCTACTGCAGACATTCTGGTTGTGTGTCTCATTTGTTCTCTGGGACAAATACAGACTGCCTGTCTATAACAAAATGTCCCCCTAAGATCAGAGAATGGACTACTGACCTTGGAGGTGTCTAGCCCACTGTTCCCTAATCCCTCTCATTGCCAGTGCACACCTTTGTCTAACGCACTAGACCCCTCTGTGCAACGCAGCTCCCCCAACATGGGCCATGTCCTCAGAAAGAGGATGTTTCCAGGAATGAAGAATTGAGCCACCGTGAATATCTCACTTCACCTCCTGGGAAGTCTTATCATACGAAAGTTTTACCTAAAGTCTGTACTCTTCAGCTTTTCTCCAGTGGCCCTTTTTATGACTTCTGGGGCCAACTCAAGCTCATATAAAATACCTTCACAGAGTTGAAAATGCCTATCATACCTCTCCCTGTAACTTCTCTTCCTTCAAGTCTAATATTTCCGATCCAATCACCCATGCTAGTTAGTCTGAAGTCCCAGGCCACCTCCCATGGGCATTATCCCACTCACCAACACTCACTAAGAAGGCTTAAATATCTTACTTCATTTATCAGTTGTCATATTTGGCAATAATTGAATTTGAATGATTAAAGGCGACTACATACATGCACATCTATTCTTTTGTTCTAGGTTCTGGAGTCTAGAACTGGAAATTATTAAGATTATATCCATCTCTTTTTTTCCATCTGTTTCTGTATATCTTGTATCTTGATTTTCTCCAACACTCTTTATTTTTATAAGTGTTAATAAAATCGTTATGCCCAAAAGAAATAGAATGACTTTCCTGAGTTCATGCTGTGAAATGACGTATCCATGCATGTATTTAAAGCTAAGAAAATAATATTTAAGTAGAACCACTATGTGCCAAGTGCTATGAACACATTTTCTCATTCGATCTTTACAGAAAGCTCCATGCTTTCATTCCTATTTAACAGATGGTGTGACTGAGGCTGGGAGAAGGGAAGGCCTTATGGGTGCTTGATGGAAGTGAGCCGAGAACGTAACAGTTTCTCTGGAAGACCACCCTGCTCTTCAACTCAGAGTCCTATTTAAATCATAACCCTCACAATCTTAAGCCAATTGTGCTGCCTCTCTCTGAGAGAAGTAATTATTCATCTTTTTCCCATAATTACAAAATCTTTGAGCAGGAAAAGACCATATGGAGGTTGTCGAGTCCAACTTGATTACAAAGAAGAAAAATATGCAGTAATATCGGGTTTCTTTGTACTTTGACATCTAACCTTCTATATTTTTGTGAAGTTAATATCTTAGATTAAAATAAATTCATCATCACACTCCCCCTAACACGTAGCCTCACCTTATGACATCACAGTCACCATAGCAACATCTGTGAGTTAGTGGCATATTGCCTTCAGTTAGGGATCATGGCAATGAGTTAACAGAGTATGACAGCTTCAGATGCTGATGTGAACAGGAAGGGGAGATGTGGAAAAGGAAGAACAGGTGTGCTGCTTTTCCTGCCAACGTTCCTTAGACCTGAGATGAGGTGGGAGTGAACATGTGAATTATCCTTAAGGAACAAAAATAAATCTCCTGATCACCTAGCCAATTAAAAAGAAGATAGGGAGGGGGACAGGAGAGATAGAAGTGTTCTAGTGTTCTGCTTTCAAATGTCAGTGTTAAAAATTCTCAATCCTTTCTCTGCCTTTTGCCCTTGAGCCTCGTAACATCAGAAAGAGCTTGGAATTAAATAACCCTAGGTGGAAATTTTTAACTATGCCAGTTCTAAGCTGCTCACATTTGGGAAAGTCTTATCCTTTTAATATATCACTTATCTCATCTATAGAAGGGGTGTGTGTGAAATTTGCATCCTGAAAGTGTCAAGTAGCAACAGGTAATGCAAGCAGGGGATCTGACATGGAAGGCCCTCAGTTTACCTTTCTGTTTCAAAGTGGTTGCAGTTTAGACTTACAAATGATGGTAGTTGGTGGTGGGATACATGGATGGCCACTGTATCATTTTCTATACTTTTCTATGTGTCTGAACTATTCCACAGTTTCTTTCTAAATAAAAATGTGTAATTTGTTTAAATCTCACTTAGATAATCACTATCAGTCCTAGATATATTTTGGTCTGTGAGCTTGGTCAAATCTCTCCACTTCTCTGAACCTTAAAACTGTATACAGAGAAAAATAGATTTTTATGCTTCTGTTATTCCTTGCTCCTTATAACACATATCACACTTTAATATCATTTGTTTAGCACACCTTTCAAAACCCATAGATTTATCCATCACTGTAACTATAACAATCAAAATTGGATATTTATTTCTTTTCTTCTTTTTTAATGAATACCTTTCTAATTAGACTTCAGCAAGGAGGTTTTGCTTATTATATCCCCAGGTTCTAATACAGTACCTTACACAGAGAAGGTAACTGACACATACATTTGTTAAATAAACAGATGTCTAGCAGATATCGTTAGTTGAGATAAATCCTCAAAAAATCTGTGGATTGTTGAATACTCCTATGAGTTCATTCACTAAAATAACAAAACATGCCCTTATAAATGTCTGAGTTTGTGTTTAGACTTGTATCTCCATCTCCAGCTAAGTCTCTCCCTCTCAGTATGTCTCTTTTTTACCTCTCTGAATATGTATCTGTCATTCTCTTCTGTCTCTGCCTTTTAAAAAATCTCCCTACAATAATATTCCCTTTCTTTGCTCCCTTGTCTCCAGAAGCTTTTTCCATGGGACTCTCCTGCCAACATAATTCCATGTGAGTTACATTCGTTTGCAAAACCTTTCATCGCATGAAGATGTTCTATTTAATTAGTCAAAGTTCATTTTTCTGTCCCTGACAGAGCATCATCCATCACCAAGTCCAGAGAGTCATTAGCTATGAAATAAATCAGCATGGAAGAAAGCAGAATAAAATCCCAGACCTCGGTGAAACGCACCATATCTCAGGCTCAACTGTGCCTCCCCTGCAGGATCCAGCCCTTTCAGGACCTCTGGGGCCATCCTGCTTGTGAAGGAGCACAGTGGGGGCTGGGGGGATGTCATTCACCCCAGTAAATACTATGTTACTGAAGCTGAAGGACGGGGAAACAAGACTGAATATCTTGAGCACAAAATATCCCACCTTGGAGCTCCCGTGACTATATTAAGAGAAATTATTTATCGGCCAGAGCCTCTTTCGGTTTAGATGGAAACTGCTTCCACCTTTGCGATACAGAGAAGGGAGTTCGTTTTCACATTTATGTCCTGCCCAATATATAACCTTTAGGCAATGCCGCCTTAAGATGACGATGCGTTTAGGAATAAAACAGGGAAACAGAAGGTCTGTAACCCCCACCCCCAAGAACCATTTGATCTCTATATAAAAGATATTAATTGGTTACTTTCTTGGTGTTAATGTTCTCTGGGCCTCAGTTTCCACCTCAATAAAATGGAATTACAATGGCCACTCTGTTTTCCTGGCAGAGCTGTTGTGAGAGTCAAAACAAAAAATTAACATTGAGATGTTAAAATGACACTTTGTTTAATTTCTTAAGATTCTCAAAAGTCACGTATAGTATGTTGGGATGAAAAACAAAGCAGCACCTGTGACCTTAATCCCACACACGCTGTCCACCATGTGGACGTGAGAGGCAGCCCTCCCATGGCAAAGAGAACCCTGCTCATAGCTCATCTCCATCTTTGATGTCATATGTGACCTTGAGTTTATCTGTGAGCTTCAATCACATCTAAAATGAAGACAGTGGAGGTCACCTATCAGGGTGCTGCTGTAAACAGAATAAGTTTATAAACACTGCCTGCCTTTATTTTGTCTCAAAATATTATTCGCTGAACATTATTTTCTTGATTGCATCAATGTAGCTATACAGTCTTTGCAGAGTGGATATGGTCTAGTATATTCTCTCTTCTGGATCTCTGCATCAGTTTCTTGTTCTGGAATCTATCACTTAGGCAGTTTTTACTAAGTATCACAGGCTATGGAAAGTAGTTTGCATATGTTATCTCATTTACTCCTCTCGATGACTCTGTCAAAGTTAGGAGTTGTCTCCATCATACGAAGAGGTGGCAGAAAGTGTTTTTCCTGCACTTAGTAAGTAGGAGGCCCAGGATCCGAGCTCACCATTTTTCACCTCTGATGCCAGAGCTCACTCCCCTTTATGCCATGGCTTCTCAACAAGCTTTCTCTAGGAGCTGTAGGAATGTCTGACACCCCCTGAGATCTGAGATGGGTTTGATGCTCAGGTAAAAGGAACGAGCAAGCCTAAGGTCAGACTGGATTTCCAAGTAGCAGCAGATGTGCTTGCTTTTCTGCCTTTTTCTTTCAAATGCGACATAACAGCACAGCCCAGCAGGAGACTGCGCCTGGCAACTGATAAATTGTAATAACAGTAATATTTTGCATCAATACAGCACCTTTTTTCTAGAGGCATTTGAGGACTCCACTGACATTAATTAAACTTCACAGCATCCTAATTCTTTAAGGTCAGGACTGCACCAATTTTAAAGAGAGATAAACTGAGATAATAGTGACTCCCATAAAGGAGAAAATCAAGATAGATCATTTGTCACAATAGCCTCTGAAGCAGATAATAGAGGCCCAGTCTCTAAGTCAGCTGAAACAATCATTAGATAAGTATGTCAGAGGAAGCACCAGCTGTGAATTCAGTAGACATGTTTCTGCCCTGACCTTTCCAGTTTTTCTTTTCAGGGTGAATAGAGTTAAGCCACTTTTCTTTTCATTCTCTATGTACCCATCAGTAAAACAAGGGGGCTGCTGATTACTGCCTTGCTTATATTCATGGCAGTGTGGTCCTCAAGAATAATCTGCCTACAGTTTCCTAAATATTGCTTTGTGACTTGTGCTACCAGGATGTTTTGAAATCATCTTGGAGGGCAGGTGAAGTGGAGGGTAGGGGTGGGTTAGGGAGCTTTCAAAGGAATTAAGATTTCACTCTCAAGGAAATTGAGATTCCCAGGGGCCCACCCCAGTGATTCTAATTTAGCAGGTCTGAAATGAGATGCAGAAATGGAAAGTTTTTAAACACTCCCCAAGTGATCCTCCTGTAGCCAGGTCTGGGACCCACTGGAGGCCAATCTTTGTTCTGATCTTTGCAAATTTACCAGTGACAGTGAGACTTTCTCTTCCTGCCCCATTTCCCCCCTCTCTAAACCCTTCTCCCATCAGTTATTGCCCCAGATTTCTCCTTAAATACGCATCATCTGCTTGTTCTCAGCAGCAATTAAAGAAAAATTTCATAGTGAGGTAGATTATAGGCAATCTACTTCTGTTGATATGTTACAGTGGTTCCAAAAAAAGTTTTGCTTCTGTAATAACAGCAGATCTGCATCAAACACTATATTGCCACACACTGTTAATTATTCTTGCATGTATCCATTGATTTGCTCATCACAGCAGTCCGATAGGTAGATAATTCATATTATTATTTTTACTCTATAAGTAAGGAAACTAAGACACAGAAAGGTTAGGTAATTTGTCCAAGGTCATGCAGCAGAACTAGGAATTGAAGCCAGACTGAGTCTTTCTTGTTAAACCCTATTTATAGCATCTCAAGTGATCCAGAGAACAGAAGATTCTAGTAACTACTTTCTTTGAAGTGCTTAATGATACTGAGACCTTCGAGAATCTGATGAAAGCTATGAAAGCCTCTCCCAGAAAAATCTGGCTGTCATTTAAAAAGGTGATAGAATTGTCTCTGTGGCTTTTTGGTGATTACAAATACAGTATATTATTGTTAAACATAAGGAAAAATTTTTAATAGAGCTGTCACAATTTTTAATAGGCAGAGCTAGACTTCTTCAAGGACATAGTGAGCTAACCATTGCAAAACACACTCAAGCAAATGCTGGGTGGCAAATTCACAGGGATGCTGCAGACAGAATATTTCTATAATAAATCAATTGCCTTTCTGGAAAAGAAAAAAAATACAATTTAAACTCTCTAAAGGAGGACACCAAAATCCAGAGTGTCAACAGTTGCATCTATAAAGTCCAGTATATAATAATAGCACAGGTTGTTATTATTATTATTATTACTAATCATATAAAGAAGCTGAAAAATGTGTTCCCAAACCTGGGAATTGACCCAAGATAACCCAGCTTTGAAATAAGAAAAAAAAAAATACACACACACACACACACACACACACACACACACACACACACACGTATATATACATATACTTTAAAACAGCTGTTACAAATATTCAAAGACTTAATAGAAGGTGTACTCATAATAAATGAATCTCAACAGATAAACAGAAACTATAAAGAAGAACCAAGTATTAATTTTAGAAACAAACTTTTTTTCTAAAAAATATTCCATGGCTTTGGCTTAATAGCACATTGGAGACAGCAGAAAAAGAGATTCAGTGAACTTGAAGATATAAAAATAGAAACTATCCAAAATGAAGCACACAGAGAAAATAAAAAGACAAAAAAAAATAGCAACACTTTGGTGACTTGTAAAACAATATCAAACACTATAGCATCTATACATCTTAAGTTTAAGAAACAGTGAAGAAATAATGGGACAGAAAAACAGTTGAAGAAATTGTGGTTGAATTGTCCCCTAATTTGGTAGAAAAATAAACTTACAGATGCAAGAATATTAGTAAGATCCCAAAAGGATAAGAATAAAGAAAATGACATCCTGGAACATTATAGTCAAACAACTGAAAAATAAAAGAAAATATTAAATGACTCTAAAGAAAATGATACATTAGACACATTAAAACAAGGATGTAAATAGTAAATAATAGCTGATTCTCATTAGAATCAATGGAGGACAGAAGACAGTTAAATGATATCTTTACAGTGGTAGGGGATGGACGTGGAATACTATCAACCTAAAAGTCTATAGCTAGCAAAAATATCCATAAAAAAGAAAAATTAGGACATTTTTAGCTTTTTAAAAATAGAAGTAAGTTGTCTCCAGACAGCTGGAATTATAAAGAATGCTAAAGGAAGTTTATGCTAAAGGAAACTGACAGAGCTACAGAAAGAGATAACAAATACCAGGAGTGGCAAGTTTAATAATACACAAAAGATAATTAAAAATTTTTTTAAATATATGTAAAATACATATGACTATTTAGAGCAAAAATTATTATACTACATATATTTTGCATGTAAGTTAGGTGACACCATAAGAAAAGGATGGTAAATAGAGCTCTACTTTCAATAGGTTTCTTTACTTTTGGAAATAGTGGCATTAACTCTAAGTAGACTATAATAACTTAAGGGTGAATATTGGAATCCCTAAGGGAACCACTGAAAAAAAAGAAAAGTAGTAAAGAGGTAGAGCTGAAAACCCAGTGAAGGAATTAAGATTAGATGCTAGAAAATATTTGATTAACCCAAAGGAAGGCAGGAAAGGACAAATAGCAAAGTAATAAAAAAAATTGTAGACCTAAATCCAACTATATGAATAATATTATTAAATCTAAATGAACTCAGCATTACAATTAAAAGGCTGAAGTTGTTCAAACTAAATAAAAAAGCAAGGCGCAAGGCAATTGTGTGCTACTTTAAATATAAAGCCCCGGATAGTTTGAATGTTAAAAGATGGAGAAAAATGCCATGCAAACATTAAGATTAAGAAAGCTGAAGTGACTCTATTAATATCAGATGGAAAAAATAGACTCCTAGACAGGATTACTTTTTTTGTTTTAAAATCATCTCAGATATACAGAAAAATTGCAAAAGAATCTCTATTTATTCTGCACCCAAATTCTCCAAATGCTAATATTTTATCACACTTCTCAATATTTCTTTCTCTCTTCATATCTTTCTTTTCTTCTCTCCCTCTTCCTTTCTCTCTTTATGTGTGTGAAGATCTGTGCACATAGCCCCAAGCCAGCAGCTCTTTCTTTTCCCACATACATAATTCTCTTTTATACTTAAGTGTTTCATTGTTTGTTCCCTCCCCTAACCAGGGTATTCTCTCACATAAGTATGAATAAAATGATCAAAATCAGAAAATTAACATTGTTACCATATTATTATTTACTCTACAGATTCCATTTAGTTTCTCCTAAATGTCCTACTGAGGTTTTTTGCAGAGTAAAATAACTTTTCTTCGAGTTCAGAATTCAATCCAGGATTAAATGTAACACTGAGTTATGTTCCTTTACTTACCTTTAACATGTAATGATTCCTCGGCCTCGGTTCTTCATGCCTCTGAGGTTTTAGAAAATCACAGGCCTTCTTTGTTGGAATGTTCCTCAAACTGGGCGTATCTGATGTTTCCTCTCGACCAGGCTCAGGTTACGTGTTTTTGGCATGAATGTCTTGGGAGTCATATTGTGCCCTTTCCTGTGCAAGATATCAAGAAGAAGATGTTTATTTGTCTGATTTCTGGTGATTAACTTCAATCATGTGATTACAGTGGTGTCTGCCAGGTTTCTCCTATAAAGTTACTATTCTTGTATTTGTCATTAATAAGTATTTTATTGGGATATTCTTTGAGATCAATGTAAATATTGCTGCTCATCAAACTTTCTCTTACTGGTTTTAGCATCCATTGCTGACCCTTACCTGAAACAGTTATTAGTAAGGTGGTGTCTATTCAAAAGTGAGGTGGATAGCCAGAGATAAAGAGCAACAGTTGATACTGAACAAGGGTCAACTCATTAGGAAGACATGGTAATGATAAATGTACAGAGCAAATTGATGTTTTTTTTAGAAGGAGAAATGTAGCCACAATCATAATCGAAGGTTTTAACACTCCTCTTCAATAATTGGTAGATAACTGAGCAAAAAAAATCAGTTCAGATATAGCTCCAAATGCCACGTCGACCACTTTGACGTAAATGACAATTATACCACATTGCAATCAGAAGCTACAGAGCATGCAAATACACTGAATGTTTATCAAGATGGACCATATGCTGGATTATTAAATAGGTCTCAGTAAGTTTTGAAAGACGGATATTTTACAGAGTATAGCCTCTAATCAAATGGAATTATATTAAAAATCAATAACTTTAAGAAATCTACGAAAGTCACAAATATGTGTAAATTAAAATGCTACTGGAGTTCATTAGCCAAGAAGGTGGCCTTGTAAATAAGTTCTAAATATAGATCGCATTGTGTGATGGCCTTAGGGGGCCTTGGGAGAGAAACACTATTTTAAAGCAATATTTTATTATTAGTTGATATTTGCATATTTCAGCTGAGAAACTTAGAGGTAAAGAAAGGATGGCAATTACAATTAAATATAGATGCAGATGTTCAATCTCATGAGTTGGCAAAGACCTGTTTTGGTGAGGGAAGTAAAGCATGGACCAGACCACGTGCCACAGTACTGGCCAGGCTGAGCGATTCCCCCAAATGTACATAAGAAGGGGACCCAGTGCCTCTCCTAAAGACCTGCGCCATCCTGTGGCCTTGGTGGATGTCTCTTCCATGAATTTGGGAGGAGGGGTATATAGCTGCCCTGCTCTTCCCAGGTTTCTGTTTTTAGAGAAGTTGACATTATTCTGGCTTTAGGGAACTGTAGAAATGAAGCAGCAGCAGCAGAATTACCTGGCAGCACATCCTGCATAAATGCCACTGGATCTTTATTAGAGTGGGAACAGAATGCTTCAGAGCAGCTGACCTCGGGAGGCTATTTCTGCCAGTAGACTGTGAAATAAAATTGCATCTATATCCATCTATACATTTATATATTTTATTTTCTTTTGTTTTATCTCTAGTAACTAAATTTTTTATTATGAACACTATTTTTTATGCCATATATGTGTGTGTATATCTATGTATATATTTTTTTGTTTTAAAAGTGAAAGTAAACTCAATGCTCAAAGCAAGGAAAGTTTTCTTCTTTTTCATTACCCTTTTAGGATAGTGCTCTGTCCTTGTTAGTTTGGGAAATAAATCAGTGTTTTAAAATGATTAGGAAACTAAAGGGAGAAAAGTCACACTGTATTTGTTTTTAGGCGATGAACTTCACACTTGAGAGGGAGAAGGGGGACCTGAGAATATAGCTGTGCAAGTTATGAATAAGCGTGATAGTCAAAAATGGGTGTCAGGGAGGGAAGAGTCGGGGGAGAGGGGGCATTAAAGATTAAGAAAAGCGATTCAGTGAAGAAGTGACTCAGAAGGTCAGGCTGCTAAGAGTCCCTGCAGGGTGAGAATCAGAAATCACACGCTGCTGCCCACGCAGGCCCACACGAAGGACCAGAATAATTGATGGTATAAGAGCCAGGATCTGCGTAATTCACAGGATCTTAAACCACCCACAGACGCGGAGCCCAACTGTCTCTGTGCAAACATCACGGAGCTGGGGTGTTGGTGGGAGGCTCTGGGGCTGTGAGGTGATAGGATAGCTAGAGAGAGGGTTTATATCGACAGGGACCTGAAACTTGTTCCTACCCCACTCACTGCGTTTTGAAGATAAACAAGGAGAAATGACCACATGAAAATCAAACTTCCTACTTTGTGTGAGTACGTGTTCCAGTCTCTAATCACATTGTGTGCAGCGCTCGGGTGAAAAGCAGAGTTGGAGGTGATGCCTAGCTTCAAAGCTTAAGCTGACATCTTCCTTCTCCTTAAATCTCACTTGAGCTAGCACACTCAAGCCTGCCTGCGGGGGAAGACATAGCTGGTTCCCAGTGTGGACACTGGTTTAGCTTGTGCTTTCTGCCTCTTGAAGGGCATGCAAGAAAGATGCTAATATCTGGTACTTGCTTTTTAAGGCACAGGAAGCCTGTCTACTATTAATTGCAGCTCAATTAGTGACTCATACTTGACCCATAAGGTGAATAATACTCTCTGCCTTTGGAGAAAGCTAGGAAGTGAGTGGAGAGTGACAGGCCTATTGTGAAGATAGGGGCAGATGTCCCCACCTGCCATATTGGGGACCAGGCAGTCTCCTTCAAGCACACATATTTCAGCATTGGTGAACTTTGGTGCTATTTCATAATCACTTGATCCCTTGAATGGACTCAAGCTTCTCCTGGTAGCTATTGTCAGTTCTTCCTTAACCATTAGTCCTGTTGCCTTGAATCTTACACTCATGCCCATCTCTTTGTGATTTTTCCAAATCAGAGCAGGGAAGAGTCAGCCTCTGTACTAGTATGGAGTGAACTTGGGATAGTTCTGGAAATCTTGGGTATGAAGTTTAACAGCAGTTGGCCTTGAGGTGCTCATAGTTTAGCAGGGGAGGCAAAAAAATCATATGTACTATGGCAGACCACATTAGTTGCTAGGACTGCCACAACTAAAATAACCACAGACTCAGTGGCTGAAATAAGTTGATTTTCTCACTGTTGTGAAAGCTGGAAATCCAAGATCAAGGTGTCATCAGGGTTTGGTGGTTCTGAGGCCTCTCTCCCTGGGTTGCAGATGGCCACTCTCTCCTGTGGCATCACGTGATTTTCCCCCTAGGTACACTCATGTTCACGTCCTAATTAATCTCCTCCTCTTCCAAAGATATCGGTTGTATTGCATTAGGGCTAACCATATGATCTAATTTTACTTTAATTACCTCTTTAAAAGCCCTGTCTCCAATTACAACCACATTCTAAGGCACTGTGGGTTAGGATTTCAATATATGAATTTTCAGAAGGGAGGAGTGGGAGTAATTCAGTACATAGCACACAGCACTATGTTGAATATGGTAAATAAGAAAATATAGTCCCTACATTGAAATGTATTTGGGCTAGTGGGAGAGGCAAGGCCGTATCTAAATGTAAATCAGGCAGGGATACAAACTTTAGGAGTTTAATTAAAATTGAAGAAATAAAATATATTTGAAAATAAATAGTAAATGAGCATTTGGAAATGTTTCATGGAAGGGATGGTAAGAAACTTAGGACTTGAGTAAAAGGAGGTGTCTCCTCCCTGTCACTTATAAACATTCGTTCTTATTAGGACTTTTGTCTTCCCACCCAACAGTAAACTCTCAACACAATAATACTATAAGAGGTAGGGGTGGGGGTGGGGCGTAGAAGAAGCAGGAGGGGTGAGAAACTGGAGCCTGCAGTTCAATCTGCCACATCCAATTTGATAAATTCAAACTCTATTTTGCTCAGCATTCTTTGCAGTATTAAAAATTGTGATTAATTATTGCCATTCAGCTAAACAATCCTGATTCCCTCAAATATGCTTGTGTAAGAACTAGAAGGAGCCTTAGAATTGTAAGAAATTAAGAAGGAACATAAATGAGATTTAGAAAGAACCAGGAGCCTATAAATTAACAGTCAATTTTGTGATTATGCATATTATATCATGGATAGGATCTGTATTTCTTATTATATAGAGGTCATGTCTTTGACATCTTGATCATAAAGATCAAAAGAACACTGAAACTTGGGAGGACAGCGATGGAAGAATTAGGGAAGATCATTAAGAGAAAAGATGTGTCATCAGAGACCAAGGCTAAGATCATCTGCACCCTCATATTCCCAATTATTATTATGGATGCGAAAGTTGGACAGTGAAGCCAGCTGATAGCGGGGGCGGAAAACTTGATCCATTTGAAATATGGTGTTGGAGGAGAGCTCTACAGAGACCCTGGACCACCGGAAAGATGAACAGTGGATCCTAGAGCAAATTAAGCCCGAAGCATCACTGGAGGCAAAAATGACAAATCTGAAGCTGCCCTATTTCAGGCACTTCATGAGGAGGTAGGGTTCTTTGGAAAAGACAGTAGTGCTGGGGAAAAGAGAAGGCAGCAGGAAAAAGGAGGACCCCTTAAAAGAAGTCATAGGCCTGAGTCTATAGGAGCTGAGCAGGGCTGTTGAGGGCTGGACATTGTGGACGTCACTCATTCATAAGGTCACCAGGAGTCGGAGCTGACTCCATGGCATGTAACACACACAAAGATCATGTCACCCCATTAAAGAAAACCCTCCGAAGTCTTCCATGGCACTTGGAATAAAATTCATTCTCATTACTAGGTCCTACATGGTCTGACTCCTGCTTATTCTCAGATCTCATCTCTTACCGCTCTCCCCCATATCCCCTGAGGCACATCTATCCCAGCTTTCTTTTCCAAGAACTCACCTAATGGATTCCTGCTTGAAGAAGTTTACACCAGCTGTTGCCTCTGTCTGGAACATCCTGCCCCAGATGTGTGCTGGTCCGGTTTCTTCCAGTCATTCGTATCTTCAGAATCATCTTCTTGCCACCGAATGATTAACTTTCTCTATCATTGTTTCCCACCTCACCCTCATTATCCTGTTTTGTTTTCTTGATATCCCCTATCACATTCTGAAATTCTCCATATCTTGTTTTACTTGCTTATGTCGTCCCACACAACTAGAATGTAAGCTCCATGAAACCAGGGCCCATGTTGATTGATGTCATCTAAACAGTTGCATCAGGCACAAAGCAGACAATCGATATGTTATCTGATATATAGATCCTCAGAATGACCCATGATCCATTCCTCCATCTCAGGCTCATTACATGAACAAACAAATAACTAACAAATAAAGGAGTAAAACTGAGAAACACAAATTGCAATTTATCTGTTCATTTTTAAAATCAAGAAAATGAGCCCCAGAGAAGGTATTCATTTTAACAAATCCCGTGTGGGATCATTCCCTTTTGTCATCTAGGAACTCTTGTTTGGACGTGATCCAATTGTCAATGTTCTTTCCAAAATGTGGCATCAGGGTGCCTCATAATGGGTCGACTGGAAGAAATTAGGACGACTGCTTCCCTTATCTTGAATCCCACATACCTCCTCCAGTGCTTCGGGTTATCTTTCAGTATCTTCCTTGAGCCATCAGGCAGCTCATTTCTTGTAGTTCTTTTGGAAGCAGTTGTCATATTTTGTTATTAGTTATTACCAATCCAAACAAACACTTTAGTTTCCCCAAACTCTAAGAGGAGGTATTTTTTCAAAGGCCATCTTAATTATACATAAGCAATGGAGAATCACAGAGGATTCATTAACATAATAAACAGAAGTCTGTTTCTAGCATCCACAAGCAAGGTGATATAAAAACAAACGAATATCTGCTGCTCAGAATCTGTGGATTTCTCTTCCAAGGTCTTCTCCTGGCTTTCTTAGTTCTGGGAAAAAGAGAGAGCTTTAAAGAGCTGGTGATTCTTGATCTTTGCCTTGAGAGAGAGAGAGAGAGAAATGGACTGGGAATGTTCCCAATAGAGAGTCCGAAAATAATAGAGATGATAAAATATAAAGAAAAGTGTAAATGTGAGAAGAGCATGGCCTTAGCACCAGAGATGGGAGATATAATTCTAGTTCCACCATTCACTAGCTGTGTGACCTTGCACAAGTAGTATAACCTCTCTGAGTCTATTCTTCCTCCCCCAAATGGCCTTATCCCCTGCTTCTCTTGGAAATAAAGCTTGCATATATGAATCTCCAGGACAGTGAATGGCACATCTTCAGAAACAGTAGTTCCCTTTACCCAAAAGAGAGTCTTTAGCAGCGTTCTGCGCCTCTCTCCTTCTCCACCTCTTTGCCTTATCCTAATCTGAGAAGTTGCCCTAACTTGAGTCCTCCTGAGGCTTCAGGGCTAGATCAAGAAGCCTGTAGGCTCTGAGTGGTAAGTGCCTGCCAGCTGGCAGGCAGGAATGGTGTGCTGGAGTGGGGATTGAACAGTTGCCATTGGAGATGGTAACAGATGCTTCCTGGTTGAGGCTGAGTTGGCTAAATCAGGGCTCTGTGGTTTGAGACAGAATCCAAATTATTTCCAATTAGGAGATGGCAATGACAGCTGCTCTTAACCCAACCACACCTCACGGCTGCAGACCAGGCCTCATTCAGTTGAGAGCTTTAACCTGGACTCAAGATTTGTTAAGTGAGAGCATACTCAACACCCATCATACCTGAATTATTTAAACCTCTTTCTCCCTCTGAACCTGAGATTCCACACGCCTTCACTTAACAGTAGTCCTGGGAAGTGGCAAAGGCCAGGAGAAGAAGAACTGGGTTTAGTTTCACACTCTGCCACTTGCTGGCTGTTTGACTTTGGGCACCTGTGATCCTCTGTTTTCTCATCTGAAACAAGGATGCTAACTTGAGTCTGTTGTGATGATTAAAGTGAGTGCCCAGTGAGAAAGGGCTTTATGAACAGGAAGGAGTATACAGTCCTTCATATCATAAGTGGCATCTTCATGGTGAGCTCAAGCCTGATGTAACCAGTGGAAAGAGAACTAAAGTCAGATGCGATTGAGACAAACGTGCTGTAAGGCCTAAGCCTGTCAAGTAATCCCTTAGAACATTTTTTGTCTTTCAAATTGAAGTAAAATTAATAGTAAGGTGCTTGCCTCACAGGTTTTACAGTTTTATGAGTATAATGCGGAGCCCTTTGTAAACTGTAAAGTTCTGTGTACACATGAGCAATTATTATTATGTTCTTAGGGCTTTTTTTGGTTTGGCACCAGTTGAGTCAGCTGAATGCTCTGAGCAAGAACAATCTGTTTTCTTTCCTTTTGGCAAAGAACACAAAAGACAGCAGCTCATAGAAACTGGGGCAGGAAAGAAAAGTTAACTCTCTCTTTCTCTCTCTCTCTCTCTCTCTCTCTCTCTCTCTCTCTCTCTCTCTCTCTCTCTCTCTCTCTCTCTCTTACACACACACACACACACTCCTCCCCAACAGATTCCCACAAGTCCAGCATCCAAAATATCACTGCAGAACTTGAGAAGTGGCCTCATTTCCTAACCATTTTCTGTATCTCTAGTCCCGATGCTCACTGCTCATCGCCCAGATATAGTGAAGATCTAAATTAAGAACAAGTCCTTGGCTCTGGCAGTCCTTGTCACGTTGTGCGTAGCTGTAAACCTGGATCCCAGGTGACTGGCTCTGCATTTCTTTCTCCTCCCCTCCATCCCCAAGTCAATCAGTCTCCAAGTTATATTAATTTTGTGTCTGAAATCTACCAACCTCTCTTTAATCCCTTTGACACCACCTGGTAGTTCAGGCCACTACACCCTCCCCTCAGTCCTCCCAACTCCCCCGTCTGGAAGAGCCCCCTTCCCAACCTCCCTGTCTCCACTCCAACTCTCATTTAATGTGTATGTTCTCACTCTGCAGCCAGAGGGACCTTTTTAAAATGCAAAAGTCATTCCTCTGCTTAAAACTTCTCAAGATCGTCCCACTTCTCTATGGTAAAAAACAAATGCATTAACACAGCTCATAGAACTTGGTATGATCCTGCTCTGTCTGTCTGTTCAGCCTCTGCATTCTTGCCTTGCCCTCTGAGCACCGAAAATACTGACCTTCTGTCTAGGGAACTTGTTCCCTCTGCTTTGATCTATTCCTGGAATATCTCAAGCAAGCCCCTCCTTCTGTACGTACTTTGCCCCACTTCCAACTAGTTAACTCTATACTCCTCCTGCAGGTACCAGCTCACAGGTCCTTCCACCAGGAGCATCTTCCTCAGTTTCTCAGAATGGCTTAGTCATGCATTATACATGCTCATGATACTTAAACTTCTCCTGTATCACAGTTATCCCAGCTTGCCATTAAATATGCTTTTCTGTGATGACATAGTTAATGGCTCAGAAGATTCTGAGCTCTGGGAGTACAGGAATCGTATGTTTGCGGACCACATAGTCCTAACTTCCTACATAGGACATGTGGCGAAATATTTCTGAATGAATAAACATGAATCTGGGCAATACCTCCGTCCTTTTGCATTGTTGTCCTTCCTCTACAAGATGGAGGTGATATTATTTTTTCTATCCACATCAAAAGATACAAGGAAGAGATGAATGAGATAATGCACATGCTAAGGGCAATACTAATAAAGCACCGTCATTTGAAACAGCATGGGCTGACTGAACACCAGGAGCAATAGAAGGCAGAGGTGAGAGGCATCGTTTGGGTTTGCATCGCAGCCGTGACATGTGGTTAATTTTCTTAAACATGTTTAGGCTCGGTTTACTCATCTGTGAAATGAGATTAAACATCAAAATTACAGAAGCATTATGACTATCAAGGATCGTGTATATAAAGCAGCTGGCAGAGAGAGTCTAGATCACACAGGTGCTCAGTAAAATTCATTATCACTACTATTATCATTGTGGACACTCAGAAAAAGTTGGTCTCTACTTTGCCTTCTCTGCAGAGACTTTCCTACAAAAGTTAGTTGACAATTCCTTCCTTTTCTGACAAAATTATCTGCATTATGCATGCCAAATTCAGTATCATAAAGTATATTTTGTTATTCACTAATTAATCCATGTTTGCAAATCTTGCCTCTCCTAAGGGCAAGGACTGTTGTGTGGATTCATTTTATCTCTGCTGCACCCACTTCAGCAGAAAATGTGCTGCAGGTATTTGAAGAATTGATTCAGAAGATCTGAGTAAGGTTAACTCACTAATTCAGACTTCACTAATTTACATTTTGGAGTGAGTGGGTCAGGAGCTCGAGTGTTTCTTGGGGGTGTTTACACTGAAGGGAAAATGGAATGTCTTATGAAGAATTTGGGAATTAATTTATTATTTGTTTCCAGGTAGAGGAGAATAATTTACAAAAGGGAGTAGAGTTGCATCCTAAACACCTTCTACTTAGAAGGCTTTCCAGTGATGGTGGCCTCTTTAAAGAAGTTGATGGATCTTTTCCACAAAAACAAGTGTAAAACTGAACACATTAAACTTACTCAAATGCCAACTTTATGAGGAAGCAAGATGAGAGAGTGAGAGAAAGAAACAGGAAGAGACAGAGACAGAGGGTCAGAGATGGAGGGAGAGACGAGAGGCAGGGAGAGAGTAAGAATATAAAAATGAATTTAATTTGGGAAATTTTCTCAACAGTCCGTTTAAGACGTGCATGCCTCAGAGTGTATCAGCTGCTCTCACATCATGGCGCACAAATCTCACCATGATGAGTGTGCTTCTGGTGTTTAAAAATAAAGATTATACACCATGGCCCTTAAACCGAGTCAGCCACTGATGATGAGAAATGATATTGCGTTTTATGGATAACAGACAGTAGAGCATAGTGGTTAAAACACACTTTCTGAGGCTGAGCTGGTTAGTTTCAACTCGCAGAACTGCCACTTAATAATAAAGGACGTCAGGCAAATGACTCAATCTCTCTGCAACAGTTTTCTTACCTATAAATGGGGATGATAATTGGATTTCCTCATAGGATTGTTTTGAGGATTGAATGCCCTTTTATATAAAGTATTTGGTACAGAGTAAGTGCTATATATATGTGGTTGTAATTGTTATTATTTGAGGAGTTTTTGAGGGTAATGTAGACCATTCGCTTTTTTTTTTTTTTTTGCCTTGAGCACTAACTATGGGACTTAATCCCCAAGGAAGATACAGCTTCACTAAATCTATAAGATCATTACAAATCATTTTAGACCATTATTAAAACAAGTCATTCATGGGCCTATGATAGCAATTTGTCAACGTTACTCAAGGATATGCATTTGTTTCTGTAGACTCTTTAATTGGACATAGGATATACCCATATTTAGTACAATTCTATTTTTTAGAAGCCCTGTAGTAAACCTGACTTTTCATTAATTCCTACTTCTCGTCTACCTCCAGTGTCAGTGAAAATAGCACAAAGGATTTGTTCCACGTTACTCAGCATAAATTCCAGTTGAAAACTGGTGACTCCCTGGGTGGCTGGAAGTCTGCATGCCAGTCAGCTGCAGCTGCATATGGGGAGGAGGCAACCTGGAAGGATAGAAAGCACAGAAATTCAGAATGAGGCCTCCGGGTTGGAGGCCCTGAGTGCAGATCCAAGATCTGATCTGTACCTAACTTGTGGCTTTTGAATATGGTCATTAATCTCTGAAGATTAATTTACTTATGAGGAAAATGGGGGATGGGGTTATAATGGCATATGTTTATGAAATTTATTGAGATAATGAGTGGATATCCTCTACATAATATAGCTGACACTATTATTATGAAAACACCTACATATACATCCTAATGTGAAAATCCTAATTCTCGGACATGGTTCTGTAGTGTAGCAGTTAGCACGTCTGCTTTACACACAAAAGGTCCTGGGTTCACACCCCAGTGGAGGCACGGTCCATGGTCTACAGCCATGCCACCCTGAATAAGCCCAGTGTCTGATCTCGGAAGCTAAGCAGGGTCAGGCCTGGTTAGTACTTGGATGGGAGACCACCTAGGAATACCAGATGCTATAGGTATAAATAATAATAATAAAAGAAATTCCAATTCTCTCATATTCATTCGGTATTGTTGGCTGGGCTACATAAAACTCAGAGTTGAGAATTATTCCCTGGATAGTTTGGGAGACTTTTATTTTTCATAAGACCTTCTCCCAGGATGCATTCCTCCTGCTCACAACATTTTAAATAGATATTTTTTCATAGTTTTTGCACATCTAAAAATCTTCTCTCCTCTAGAATTGTCGAAGTCCTTGGATTAAAGATAAATTGACCGAGAAGCTTTGTTAGGCGCATATCTGAACACAGGTCTCTGCCAGCCATTCTTTTAGGAGAAGATACTTACCAGTTAACTGAGAAGTGAGCAGATTCTAAAGTTGATGTCAGTGCGTTCATTGCCCAAGAAAAATAAAATGGTATTTGCAGATGATCCCAGAAGCTCTGAACTGTTTCTCCCTAATCCTCTTCATCTATCAAAATTTCATCCATCTCTTAAAACCCAACTCAAAAGCCACCTCCATGTGAAACTATCCCTGATCATTTTCACCCCAATCTGAACACTTCCTTTTGTGCATTCTTCTTTTGCATATCTTTTACCCATTATCCATGAACATCTCACATGATTCATTGGACAGAAGTTATAGCTCTATATTTCTTATCTTACCTGCAAGGAGGAAATAGGCCAGAGTAGTTAAAAGTGCACATGTTCTTTTTAGAGATATGAATTTAAATCACAACTTTTTTACCTGCTTACCGAGTGATGTTGAAAAAGCTAGAGCTTAAGCTTTCGGAAGGCAGGTGCCAGGTCTTGGACAGAAGTTGCCAACACTCATCTGATGAATACTAAATGAAAGGGGACCTTGAGTGCGTTCAGAGGGTTTAACTTCAGTAGGAATTGAATATTAGGTGGTGGTTCCACAGAAACCTTGGCAAATACCATTTGATTAATTGCTGGAAACTATAAATGGATAAGGCTTGGACTCTGATTTCTTAGCTGTTTTCCTGGATTCTCTTGAGAATCAAGGAGGTGAACCAAGGTCTTCAGAATTGAAAGACCTGGAGTCCTGTCTTATCTCTCAACTTTGTTATTTACTCTGAGATGTAGATCATGTAAGTCCTTGCACCGTGGATCAGTACCAGTCCGTGGTCTGTTAGGCAGCGGGCTGCCCAGCAGGAGGTGAGTGGCAGGTGAATGAATGAGGCTTCACCTATATTTATAGCCGCTCCCCAGTGCTAGCATCATAACCTCAGCTCCGCCTTAGATCATCAGGTATTAGATTCTCATAGGAGCTCATCCCTGGTGGCAAAAAGGTTGGGAGCACTGATGTAAGTCACCTCTTTAGCCTCGATTTACTTATAAAAAAATAATATTACTTTCCCCATAAGATCCTTATGAAGATTCATTTAGATTAGCATATCCTTAAGTGTGTACTATAAAATGTTAATCACAAAGCATAAAGTAGGTATTCTGAAAAAAAAAAACACTGGCATGGTCAAATATGTTTGGGAATTTGGGGATTAAACAGATTTATTTAAGGTAGAACTTTGTAAGACCTTTACATAGCAATGTATATTATGAATCTTCAGAAAAAAATATGTAAGATTCAATGTCTTTCAAAAATATTGGCCATAGGATCTATAGTAGTCAAAGCTCTTGATTATAAGTGATGGAGCCCAGTTCAAAATGGAGAGAGAGAGAAGGAGGGAGGGAGAGAGGGAGGGAGTGGGGAGAGGGAGAGGGAGGGAGGTAGGAAGAGAGGTAAAGAGACAAGATTGAGAGAGAGAGAATATGTATTTTCTTTAACTAAAAAGTCTCTGGCAAAGATTATATTCAAAAGATCCAATACAGTCATCAAAACTGGGTCCCTATTTATTCTGAGGTTTTGATTATTGTTCCATGTATTTATTCTGTGAGTAGAGAATTAGGTCCTTTATCCATCTCTGAACTTACCAAAGATGGTTGTAGACAAGTGTATATGATGCTTTGATGAAATGTTCTCCATCCCTGGTGCTTCAGATGAAATCATTTTTATATTACCAACATGAGTGAACAGTGGAAAGAAATGATTTAGGGTTCCATCATCTGAATGGATACAAATAAGTTAAAAATAACATGACTTGTGCTACAGAATCATGCCTCTCTCCTTTTGGGTAAAAAAAATCAACCTAAAAGTGACAAACAAACAGGACAAACAGAGACTCATGGACATGGACAATAGACTAGTGGTTACCAGAGGGTGGGGGGGGGAGGGAGAAGGGGGAGGGAAATGGGATAAAAGGGGTCAAATATGTGGTGACAGAAAGAAATCTAACAATGGGAGGTGAACACACAATGGAAATATATATATGCCTTACTGTTAAAATGTATAGCTGAAACTTACTGGTTTTCATTAACCAATGTCACCATAGAATAATTAATTAATTTTTAAAAAATCAAATGAGACGAAGACATGACATTTTTTGGGAAACATGAATTCGATGGTTATGTAAAGGGCCTGGCCATAATAGGCCCTCATGAAATGTCAGACTTCTTTCCTTTTTCACTACCTTTATGCTATCTTAGTATCTGAATAAACCAATTAAACATGTAGAAAATGCTGTTAATAAATAATGATCAGTCCAAATATCTAGTCTTAGAACCTAACTCAAACTTTTAAACACTAGAGAAATTCTCTAACTTTGGTCATGAAATCAGTCCTATAGGACGGCCCGACTATATTCTACTGAGTATTCTTTAATTGAATACACCAAAAATAGCTGTGTTTCCATATACTACATACCATACAGCCCATAAGAGTTATGCATATGTATTAGTTGAAATGCCACAGGAAAGATTTTCACAACTTTTTTTCTCAGTCCATTATGAAGATTCCCCCGACTCTGATTCTCTCTGAAGACATTAGTACTTCAAGGTGGCCTTGACCTGTTTCTTCCTTCTCCTCTTTCCTAACTGCTTCGGGCTCCCACTTTACCTTTCTCAGCTCCTCCAATCCCTCTTGGTTTACCTTTGCACTCCCCTCGGCCAGTCTCTTTACGGCATCAGGGCAACCTCTGTTTCCTGCCTTCTCGATCTTCATCTATCTTCGCTTCCTCTTGAACTCTTTGAACTCCTTTCTGCTTGCACTTCTTTCCTCACCTTAGGTCTTGCCATGGCATTGCATTCTTAAATATTGTCTCCCCCACTTGAGAGCTGTATGACCTTTTGTTTGCAGAAATCAGATCCATATTCATAAGTTGCTAAGCACATTTTATAATCAGAATTTGCTGTGAAACACATTAACCCCTCCTGCTGTTTCAGCTTGCCCAATAGAGGAAGTGGCAATTTCTTACAGTTTTTTTCTGGGGAATAAAAGCAATGTTTGGTGAATGAGAGGGCACACCAGCTCCTGCTGAAGAGAAGATACCAATAAATCACACTTCTGTTAACCTGCTGGTGTGTTTGTCTCCCCAGCAGTTGCTCTGAGTACAGGCAAATAATAATAATAATGGAACTGCACATACACATCTGGAGGTTTCTCTCCTTATCCCCAAACACCTTCACTTCTACAATGATTGTCAAACATCAAAGTCTGTTCTTCAAGAACCGAAAAGGTCATTTGGCCAAAAAGGAACTAGGGCTAAATTATTGGCTTTTCAAGAAAAGAAAAGATGAGATGAGAACATCTCCTTCGTTGCAGCCTTAGGTTATGTATTTGAGTCTCAAAATGATATTATTATATATCTAGATCAATACCTATATATCTATATGTAGATATGTAGATATATATATATAAATAAAAATAAAATATATATATATATATAGAGAGAGAGAGAGAGAGAGAGAGCGCGCGCTAGAGAGCTATTTTAGCTCAGGCTGCTATAACAAAATACCATATACTAGTTGACTTAAACAGCAGAAACTCATTTTGTACAGTTTCAGAGGCTGGAAGTCTAAGATCAGGCTGCCAGCATGGTCAGGTTCTGGTGGGAACCCTCTTCTCAGCTTCTAAACGGCTGCTTTCTTCCTTTTCTCCTCTCATGGAGAAAGCAAGTTCTAGTCTCTTCCTCTTCTTATAAGGACACTAATCCCATCACGAAGGCCTCACCCGCATGGCCTCATCATCTAATCCTAATCACTTCCCAAAGGCCAACCTCCCAGTGTCATCACATTGGGCGTAAGGGCTTTGCCATATGAATTTTGGGGGTAAACACATTCAATCCATAACAATAGATGATCCCAGCTCTCACAGAAGAGGAAACTCAGGCTCTGACATAGCCCAAGATCACACAATGAGTGAGTAAGGTGAGTTTTGAACCCCAATCTCTCTGTCTCCAACCCCAGGTACATATCAAAGCTGGTTCTCAAAAATAAATAAATAAAATAACTTAAGCTTTTTGTGAAATCTTACAGTGATAGGGAACTCGCTTTTTCTCAAGATGTTTTTATAGTTTGAAAAGTAAAGCATGGATTGAGAATTATTTCTGCCTCCATGAAATAAACTTCCCTTTTGGGGGCTCCTCATTTTCTAAATCAAGGTGTTAGGAGGCACTGTGTGACTTCTTTGTTCTGAGTGATCAAAGTTCTCCTTTGTGGAGAGTTCGCCATGTGCCAGATACTCTACTAAGCACTCGTTTACATCTCTCATTGGCAACAAACCATTTTTGAGATGACAAAAGTGAGAGCTCACAATGTAATGTTAGTCCAACTAGCAAGTAGAAGGAATTGGAACCCAAATCTGGCCTGTCAAGGTAAGAACGTCCAAACCTGTAGAGAATTTTTATGAGTTTGTTTGAGCCAAACTGATGATATGCTAGGAAGCAAGACCTCAAATGCTCTGGAGAGTGATAGTTTTGCTGTTTCTTTTACACATTGGGAATTAAGGCAGGAATGTAAGGAAGATTATAGAAAGGTACAGGATAGTTAACAGGATTGTGTGCTTGCTTGAGGGTGGTTATCCTTTTGAGGAGTCTGGAAAAGAGGATTACCTTGAGCATTTCAAGGTGTGTTAACTTTGATGTACAAGAACAATGAACAAGGCTTGCTTAAAATCTTTTGCTAAAGAAGTTGTAAGTCTATGATTCTGAACTACCCACCAAAACCTGCCCAGTTCAGAATTTATGATCAGGTCACCCTTTAAGGTTACTTTTGGTCACTGACCTTGTGTGTACCCCCCTGTTTTTTGTCCATAGACCTCAACCTTTGGCTTAAACCTTTGGCTTAACCACAATTTCAAATAGCATTTTAAATCTTCTTTCCAAGGGAGTGCAAATTTCTACTAAAATGTAAACAACAGCTACAGGTATGGTCTTACAAATGAAGGTGACCAGGGAACTATCACTCTATTCATCTGTCTTCTATAAGGACAAAATGAAAGATATACATAGTCTACCTCCAAGGTCAAATCTAAACTACCACTAAGGCTACTCATGATTGTGGTCCAGTCATCTGGCTACAGCTAGTGGATGAAGAGACAGTTTTATCTGCTTGGTTTTGAACCTGTGTCTCCCCAGAATCTCAGGGGTATGCAGGGGCTTCACTAATTAAGCCCTCCCACTGACTCTCTCTGTCTCATTGGCTGTATGTCATTTTTGTTAGTTCTGTACACATCATGCTTATATTGCCACCAGTACTGTACACTTTGGTAAAATCTCTCATCTTCCTATCTCAGGCTGCTTTACAAACAGTAATTAATTAGACTTCATAACCCCCTGATGAGATTATTATGTATAAACACAGTCTCATGGATGGCCTGGGGAATTTTATCATCAGGAGTTGTAAGTTTAATTCACACCTCCACCGTGGACCTCAGGCTACCTCCATAAAGGTGAAAAGACAGAAGAGATGAAAAAGGGTGACATAATTTATATCATGAAACTCCTACTCTTGAGCTAAAATAGAAATGTTCTTGAAAGTACGAAATTCATTGGCAGCATAACAGTCACTTATGGAGTACCAGAGTTGAGGGGTAGAAGATAAGGGTTTTCACTGTAGTGATGTCATCAGTATGGCCTGGTGAAAGCCAGTTAACCCCCAAAGCCTCAAGTCTTCCCCTGGAAACAGATAAATAAGTGTTCCCATTTTATAGACTTCACTGAACAGTCTTTCAATCAAGTCAGACCATAAATAGCAAAGTCTTTGGGGGCCTATGAAGTGTTATAGAAACATTAATAATTGCATATCAGTATGGTCTGGGCCCATGATGACCTGCAGGATATAAAGATCATTTTAGTCCCATTTTCTACACATCTGTTGAATATGTAAGGATCCCTGCAGAGTTTTTGGACACGGAAGGTGCATAGAGGAATACAATTCATTTTCTGAAGGTTTTCTGCTTTATTGGGTCTATGCCAGGATACTATGGAGACAGACTTTGGGATTTTAGTCAGCATTGCTTGCAATCCTGTAATTATTCTCTATCTTTTGCTTTTCGTGGACAGTGTAAACACAATTGCAATGTGAGGTTGATATTTTCTGAATGTTTATGTTCCCAGAAAATTTGTATATTGAAATACTAACCCCCCAAAGTAATGGTAGTAAGATATGGGGCCTCAGAAAGTGATTAGGTCATGAGGGTGGAACCCCCATGTTTGGAATTAGTGCTCTTATAAAAGTCCCTTAAGAGCTCCCTTGACCCGTGTGCCATGTGAGGATATAGTGAGAAGTCTATGATTCTGGAGAGGGCCCTCACACACCCAGTTTCTGTTGTTTATAAGCTATATGGTCTGTGGTATTTTGTTATAGCAGCCCAAACAAAGACAATGATAAAACTTGCTCCTATGGCAAGGCTACATACTTTTCTGTAATATAGGTTAGGATCCTATTAGCATATTACAGGAAAGAGAAGCAATATATATCCAAAATCTGTTATTTGTGGTTGGAATATAAGGAACTTCTCTTGCTTAATAACATAGTACCTATTTTGCTTACTTTAAATCTTTTTCATCAGATTTACGATATTTTAAATTCTACGTATATAGTATTGTGCCAAAATATATTTTTACAATAGTCATAAATCTAAAGACTTCAATTTCTGAAAGCAGCTTTGTGAATAATTTGATTTTTACAATGACCCCCCCCACCCTTGTTACTCTGTTAAGAAGAAAGAAACAATTCCTCACAGACAAATTTGTTGTGGAATTATTTTGTGGAAATTTGAAGTTTTCTGATTTCTTTTCTCACTGTCAACAAAATAATTAATTAAGAATTAATTTAAGAGGTATTTATTGAACATTGCTGGTGGAAGTACAGTATGGCACACACATTTGAAAAAAGTTTGGCAATCTCTTATAAAGATAAAAATATATACTACATGATCCAAAATTCCCCCAATAGAAAATACCTTTTTACAAAAAAGAAATAAAAATATGTTTTCCTAAAAAAGACTTATACAGGAATGTTCACGCAGGTTTATTTAAAATAGTCCAAAACTGGAACAATGTGCAATGCCAGGTGAATGGATGAACAAGATGTGGTATATCTATAGCATGGAATAATAATCAGCAAGACAAAGAAACTATCAATACATGCAGGCCATGAGTGCTATGGCAGATCTCATGTGTTAACCTGACTGGGCCACAAAGTACCCAGTTATCTGGTTAAACATTATTTTGGGGATGCATGTAAGTGTGTTTCAGGATGACATTAGCATATGAGTTAGTGGACTGAATAAAGCAGATTGCCCCCCTAGTGTGGAAGAAGGTTGAATTTGTTCTCTGTCTCACAACTTGAGCTGGGACGTTAATCTTCTCTTGCTCTCAGTGCTCCTGGTTCTCAGGCCTTCAGGAGACTGGAATGTAGACCATTGGCTCTCTGGCCATCAGGCCTTTAAATTACTCCCCCACCTTTTCTGGATCTCCACCTTGTAGACACTAGATCATGGGACCTTTCAGCCTCCATAACTGTATGCTCCAATACTGTATAAAAAGTCTCAGTCTCTCTCTCTCTCTCTCTCTCTCTCTCTCTTGCACACACACACACACACACACACACACACGCACACACACACATACATACATATATACATACATATATATGTATGTGTGTGTGTATATATATATATGTATGTATGTATATAGACAGATAAATGATAGATAGATGATAATAGATAGATGATAGATATGTTCTATATATAATCCATCTATATATTTATCTATCTATCTAATCTATCATCTATCTATCATCTATTGCCTATTTATATTCTATTGGTTCTATGTTTTCTGAAGAACACTGAACAGAGAAAACCTGAAATAAGGGTATATTGTGTATTATTACATGTACATGAAGTTTTAGAATAGACAAATTAATCTATTATAATAGAAATCATGTTAGTGGTTACCTGGAGTAGAGTATGAGAGATTGACCAGGAAAGGACACAGTGAAACTTTGGCAATGCTTGACGTGTGCTATAATTTGATTAAGGTAGTGGTCAGAGGTATATATACATTTGTTAAAGAGCATCGATTTGTATACTTAAAATAGGCACATTTGTCTTATTGCTGTAAATTATGCTTCAGTCAAGTGGGTTTTAAAAGTGCATACAAAGATTTTTATCACATTAAAAGTCGTCAACAATATTGCTTTCTTTCCTCACAGTCTTGATCACAAACCTAATCATTAGAAGAGATCTAAAACTGAAAGGCTCCCTTCAGTTGAGAGTGTCTATGCATCTAATAATCCATCTGAAATTCTAAACATATCAGACTCCTTTGGAAATGCTCAGGGTTTTTTGTTTGTTTGTTTGTTTGTTTGTTTTATTGTTTTTTTTTGGATAAAGAATAAATTGACAGCACCTGCTCTGATCTGTCAGAACAAAATTGTCTATACCACATGGAACATAACTTTGGGAACTCAATCAAGCCTTTATAGGAATATAAGAGCATATTCAAAGTATGTTTCTGAGAAAAAATTTATATTGATTCTACCTGTTAGTACCTGCTGTTCAGGTATACTTAACTCAAGGGAAGATTAAAATATCCAGTTCTTAAACTTTCCCAAGAGAATGTCATCCTTCATCATTCCTTCTTCCATATGCTATCTGAAGGAAAAGTTCTCATTTCAATGTCTGGGATGCTGTATAAGCCTCAGCTCTAGATAACAAGTAAAATTTATTGAGTGCTTACTCTATACCAGGCACTGTACTAATAACTATTTTATTCACATTACCTAATTTACTTCTCAGGACAACCTGAGTAAAAATGATCTTATTCCTTTTGTGAATGATTAAAGTCATTAGTGAAAGGCCACACAGGTGACACAGTTATAGCATACCTGGATTCCAATCCAAGGGGAATGGTGACAAATATGTGTGTTAACCATGGAGCACCATTACCTCCTCGATGGCATAGTATCTGCCAAAATCAGGCTTATGACTTCTGGTTTTGAAGGCAGCTAATATGATATAACCTCTTTCTATGCACTAAGTCACATCATCCAAATAAAGTTGCACAGAACATATGATTTCCGGTCACTGGCAGAAGCATCATTTATGTGATTCTTTTGCTGTATCCTTGGATTTTTAGTAGGCCAAGGCCAGAAGTCTTCATTTGAACCACAATTATGCTTTTTTGTAATATATAAAACCATATCAGAATGTAGGATCAACTCTGCAGTTTGTGGGAATCAGTACAAAATAGTTGAGACTTGGTCAGGTACAAGAAAGTCAGTCTCCACTTCCCACAGTTCCACTGCCCCAACACATGGCAAGGAGGCGGGGCAACACCAAAGGGATTTCAGTCTCTCATCACAATAGGAGTGTGATAAGTACCTGAATCAGAGGTAGATAAGAGACTGCTTCCCAGTCGCCCCCTGAATGCATCATGACGATGCCAACCAGCGTAAGACATCCTCAGCCTTATGCCACACCAAGATGTGACCAGGCACAGGCCTAACCCAATCCCATGCAGGCCCCCACTGTGAACAAGGATAATGTTGAAAAGTGTCCTTTGCTCTACCAGCGTGATCTGGTCACCACACTGATGGAGGGTGGCAGTGTCTGTGAGGAGGGAGTGGAGAATGGGCATCTGGGCAGGGCCAAGGGCACTAGGGGGTGGAGAATGAAATCTGTGAACACGTCTCAAGGAAGTGGAATCACACATGAACAGTGACTCTAAGCCCTCAGCATATGCTCCATTGTCCCATCAGAGTTTACTTACAAAACACAGATTCAAAGATAAGGTTATCAAGAATTTCAAGATAGCAACAACAGAGCATTAAGCTCCATACCTGGGATTCTTCTCAGTAGGAGGCTCTGTGTGGAGTGGCGGTATTGGTCCTACAACTGTGAAGTCATGCCTGGCTGAAGGCAGTGTATGTGATGGTTAGGAGCATGGATCTGGAGATATGACTGCCTAGATTCGAATCTCATTTCCCCATTGAATAGCTATGTGACTTCTGGCCAGTTATGTAAGCATATCATGCCTTAGTTATCTTCTCTTTAAAATAGTGTACATTATTGTAAAACTTCAATGTATAAATGAATTAAGCACTTAGGATGTAGTACCTGGCACATAGTAAAATTTACATGTTAGCTATTTGCTTATTATTTATCAGAATTGCACACATAAATGTCCCAAAGCCCTTGTATGCATGTCTCTGAGCAAATCTGTTTGAACACTAATTCACTGATATGAGTTATAACAAGTATGCCTGTTTAGTAATCTCCTGCTGCATCTTTTATTATTGAATAGATGGTTTCAAAATAATATCATAAACCAATTTGTAAAAAGAAAAAAATTTTTAAGTGTATACCCATACATAATTATTTCAATTTCTGCATATGAGATTCCAGCACTTACTAATATGCATGCATATTTTTACAATGCTACAATTGTACTGTATATATTATTTTATATTTTTTCACTCAACATTAAATTGTAAGCATTTGTTCGTGATGCTACATTGTCATAATTATCATTGTAATGGTTGCATAATACCCTATTATGTTGATACATCATAATTTACTATAAATGATTCCCCTATTGATGGACATTTAAGTTGTTCCTTTTTTTTTTTTTTTTAACAATTATGGCTAATGCTATAGTGATGAGCACTTAGCTTTATCCTTTTGTTCGAATTATTTTCTTAAAACTCATTTCCAGGAAAGGGATTGCTGGGGCAAGGAGAATAAGTACATGTAGGGTTCTTTCTAAATATTGAGCCATTGTTTTCCAAAAGGGTACTAATAGTAGTAATAGTAATAGTAGTAGTAGTAGTAGTAGTAGTAGTAGTAGTACTATCAGCAGCAACAAAGGACAATGCACAGATTCTGTGTTAAATTCTCAGCACATATTATATCATTCCATTCTTTCTGTGGCTCTAAGAATTATCATTCATTTTTCATATGAGGGAACAGAGGCACAAGGAAGTTAAGTAACTGGTCCAAGTCCAAATATTTAGTGAGTAGAAAAGCTGAGAAATGAACTAGTCTAGTCTGATATTGAAGCCTGTTAATTAGACCAGGCACTTAAACACGACCCTTTACTTCCTGCTGTTGATGTGGCCAGAATCATAAATTTTCAAATATTTTCCCTTTGGACTCTTCAAAGAGATTCTCCCTAGTACCTACTCAATGAATGTTTGCTCCTTTGAAATGCTTTCTCATCCTATGTAATATCAGAAGGAAATGGTGATTGTTTACTTTCATACACTTGTTCTGCCTCTTGTCTTTTTTCCTTTCCCTCATTTGTCTTTCTTCTCTTTCTTTTATGCTGCCTCTTCTTTATTCCCTCTGTCTTTCTTCTCGTCCTCCTTACCATATATTTGGATTATCTTTTATGTGCTAGGTTTTACTAGAAGTTGATGTGGAATTTTTATTCTTAAGTAATTGGGCCAAATGTTAATAAAATTTTTTATCTACTTTGCATTTTTATTTTGTAACTTATTTTGAGTGCTATCAAAATTTAATTAATAAAATCATATTTTAAATATTATAAGCTAATTTAAAAAGTTACAGAAGTCTTAACTATAATTTGCATCTATCTAGGAATTTATTTTTAAAAGAACATTTTTATAAAATATGTCATATATTTTTATAATAGATATTTCACATATGAGAGAATCAGTCTAGGTACGTGAGCACTTTTTTCACATACTTTTTAAGGACAATCATTTGGGATTAAGCGAAGTATATTTTGTTTTACCGAGTTCATATATTGTCCAAAGCATTTTTAATATGAAGTTATTCTACTCCTGTTGTTTTTAATATAATTTCTATTACAGAAAGGGAACGTTTACATGGTTGTAAGCAAACATTTACTGAGTCTCTACTCTGTGACTTAAAAATAACTATGAGAAAAAAAAAGATAGGAAATTAAATAAGTTTTTAAAAAAAGAAGGAAACAAGACACACAGAGAGAAATTGAACAGGTTGCAATAAGTCCTGAAGTGGTAAAATCATCTCACACCCAGCACATTCTATTACAAATGTTACAAGCGCACCAGGGATGGTCTCCAAACACCCAACACATAATTCAGTGGTGAACTTTAGAATGAAGCCCACCTGAGAAATAACTTCTTAGATTACAATGCCCATCTCTTGGGGCTTACATGTTCCTCTGTCTTTCTCATTCTTTTCCCCTCTCACCTCTTTCCTCCTTAAGCCCCTTTCAATCTGCAGCAAAATGAAACATTCAAATACATTATTTAGTCTAGAAGAAAATGTCAACTTTTTTTTCCTTCTCCTCATTTATTATTTTCTCTGTTTTTCCTCCTGATCACTGCTGCAGACCCAAGTCTTAGTGGTTTTTGCCTGTGATATTTTGAAATAGAAAAGTTGCAAGGATATATTTCCCTAAGCACAGGGGAGTTGAGTGGCTGAGAAGGCAAAAATCAGAGGTCTCTAATAGTGCTCTTTGGCTGTGGTTGTAACAAGGTGCCAAGGAGACAGGACACAGATAAGAAATAGACCAAACCCATCTCCACTCTTCTAAGACCCAGGTCACCCTCAGGGACCCTGGCACCAAACTATCTTTTTCAAAAAAATAAAATCTTGGATAGGCAAAACCCAAGAGACATTTATAAAGCAGTAATAATGTACATTCCAGTGATCTTCCACCAAAAGTGGAAGATAACTTCAAGATTGTTTGTTTTTATCTCTATAGTATCTACATCTCATTTCTTCATCACGCCCTGGGGTCTTCACTCATAGAGCCATCTCTGCTGGATCGTCTTTGAACACACAGAGGTTCAGATAAACCATAGGAAGCACTGTCAGGGAAAGAAATGGCTACTTGGATTCTTTCCCTCATCTTTTCAAAGGGGATCATACAACCCAGTAGGGCTTCATATAACAAGTGGACTGCTTAAGTGATACAGGTGGGGAGCCTTTTAAAAGTCTGAGTTATGACATTTACTGCAGCATCGCTTACAAAAGAAAACTGAATAACAGATGATACCTTCTCAGTTACTATCCGTGAAGAACTGAGTAAGAGCATCCATTAAATAGAACAAATGTTTTAAGACAAGTTTATGTCGGCAGGCGTTGAGAGAGGCCCATATAATATTTTAAGGGGGCGGAGAAGCATTCTCTATATACAATATATGGAATTAATGGCACATTCAGATACGTTTGTGTATCTAGAAGGGTGTGCTGGAGCAGCTAACATGTGGGAGTTCTCATTACAAGTCAGCCATTGCACTAATGTTTATTATTTCATCAAATCCTCACAAGCAATCCTGAGAGATAGGTCATGACATTAAGTCCCAACTTTTCGCTTGAGAAAACTGACACCCAGAGAAGCTGAGTCACTTTCCCAAAGTCACGCAGATTGGAAGAAGTAGACCTGGGACCCAAACCCAAGTAGAAAGGAGCCAGAGCAGTGCTGCGAATCACCCAAGAGCTGCTTCCCAACCAGTGGGATCCCCAGGGGTGAAGTCAGTAAAGAGCTTTCACCTATTTTATAGACTTCTATGTTGTTTCGCTTATTTTTGTTTTAAGCAAGTATTGTCTTTATCATAAAAATAATTTGTATTTTGATGTCTTTTTTTTTTTAACGCCTACAGCACCTGCTCTTTCTAAGTGGTCTCCCATCCAAGTACTAACCAGGCCCGATCCTGCTTAGCTTCTGAGATCTGAGATGAGCTCGTGCACATTCAGGGTGGCATAGCCATAGACATAATCTGTATATTTAAAAATTGAAAAGTAGATGCACAGCACATTAGGGTTTACTATCAGTCATTTTGAGCTAAGTCTTAATCTGAACATGAAAATATTTACAATTTCAATGACTAGATGAGTGAGAAAAAGAAGGTCAAGGTGAAGATGAAGAAGGAGGTGGAAGAGAAGGAAGGAGGAAGAGGAGGGGAAGCCTCCTTGGGTTTCCGTGTGGCTATAGGGCTTCAAAGAAAGTTAAGAGGGCCCTGAAATAACAACAGCAATACCAAAGCACTAGTTTGCATTACCGAACTAGAACTACCTTTTTCATAGTATTTCTTTTTAAATCTCACAAAATCTAATCTCTTTCCTTCCCTCCTGCCACATGCCTTTTGCTACTCCACATGACATACCCCCGTGGCCTGTTCTGTAACATCTGTGCAGTCGAGTTAAATTCAAGGCAAAAACTAGACATTTAGTTATTTGTACAGTTCATCAATACAAGACTTAATTGTGTAATAACTGGTTTCTATAATTTTTCTAATTGAATTAGGCAACCTTGTGTGTAATGTTGGACAGGAATCGATCTGCTCCACAGTTTTGCCCAAAGGAAGAAGGCAAAGAAGTCGTGCTAAGGTTCAGGCCAGACAGAGAAAAGGGGACTCATGCCCAGGGCCCCTGCAGTCTCAGGGGGGGCCCTTCTGTGCAGTTCCCAGGCTGGCCCAGCTGATCGCACCATCACCTCATGGCACTGAGACTCCAGGGTGAAGGTATAGGCCTAGTATACAGTAGGAACTCTATCCTTGAAATGTGCAGCTCAGCATGCGCCTGGTGCCTAGGATGACACGGTTCAGTGAAGCCAGTTGAGTTATTTATCCATGAGCACACAACTTCCTTGAGCATTCATGAATAAAATGGGTCTCCACATATTAAATGGGTCTAATTTCCCACCTTTCCAGGGTATTCAAGTATAATACATGTATATGTAATGCTTCTACAAATGATAGGGAGAAAATATTCATGCTCCCCTTCCTTCTAACTCTTAAAGCCTAAGCTTTGCCAATGCTTTTCCCCCTCCCGATAAAACTTTTTACTATTTTAAAAGAAAAAAATACTAATTCTCTTCTTTAATATATGATTTAGACGTTTCTTGTCTAACACCAAACACTGACTTAGATTCAGTCATGTTGCCTCCCAGAGACTCAGTCCCCCACTCCACATGCAAAGTGAGAGGACTGGGTCTCTTTTAATATTAAAATCCCTTAATTCCACATTATCATTTCTCTCTTTCCCTCCTCCTTCTCATCCTGCTGCTTTTCCCCTCTCTGTGTCACACTCTGCTGGCAAGTAGAATTCAAACCAAAAATCAGATTTAGGTATTTACTTGCATTGCTCAAAAATAAAAGACTGAATTGTCCAAGTATGGGTTCCCCTTTTCTGATTGAATCAGTCAGTTCTGTGTCTTCCTCTCTTCTCCCTGTGGCTTTCCCTCTATTTTTAGATAGACAGTCTGAAAAGTCTTAATATATCAATGACATTTATAACACATGTTAATATCTAAAGCGTCAATGCTCTATTTGTAGAAATGACTGCTGATGAAACGCTTTTATTATATCAGTGACTTTTATTATAAATAGGATGAAACTGCGCACTCTTTTGGGGAAATTTAAGTAATAATAATAAACTATTCTCTGCCCCAGTTTGTCCAGCCATCGGCTGCAAGTACCAGGTTTTACTTTTTTAGACACTTTTTATAAATTGCTCTTTGCAACTTCAGGGCGAATATCTGTCTCCTGGAATAGATGACAGCAGGCTCTTGTGGGAGAATGCATTAGGGAGGTAAGTGCAGACCCCTGGGGATCCATTTCATAATCTCTGTAGCTTCTCAGGCTCCCTGCTGGGGCCTAGTACCACAGATCTCTGAAGCTGGCCAGTGCTGTGCGTTTTATATAAAATGTATAACCCCCATCGCTGCACTTCCACATTTTGTCTATCATTAAAGTGCATTTCATAATTACGTGAGTTATACGTTAAGAGCACCTGTTTGGGGAGCACACAGACATGAGCTGGAGTGTTGCTCTGTTCCTTACCAGTTATGTGATTTGGACAGATCACTCAACCTCTCTGAGCTTCATTTTCTTCATCTTTAAAAAGTGGGAAATCAATGCCGCTACTTCAGAGATAGCGTGAGGATACAAGAGGGTGTATGTAAAACATTTATCACATATTAAGAGAGTCAAGAGTAGTAGCTTTATTTTTATTATTACCTCATTCATGAAGAATTTTTTTTAATCTGCAACTCTATGCCAACTTCCTATTTATCTGACTTTCCAGTGAACTGTAGCTAAACATCATTTGTCACTTTCTGATTGCTGGACTCTATCATATCCTCTCCCAGACTGACACCCCAAAATGCACATATGCAACTTACACTATGACCATATAGAATTTTATATTCACGGTCAGACATGCCAAGATTTTGCAAGCCTTAATGATTTGCCTTGCTATGCCCTCTGCCTACCTGTCTTCCTTTCTCACCTTAGCTCATTCTCCAAACTTATTTTAGATTTCACTTCATCTAGGAAAGTCCTTGCTTGTCCGATGTGAGGTTAATCTTTCTCTTTGTGGTCCCATACAGTCTTCTATTAGCTCTGTCATAGCTTTTGCCAATTATCAGTGTAATTGACTATGTCATCCCTCAGACCATGAGTTCATGGAAGACAGATAGTCTGTCTCATTTGCCTTTGTATCTGCAAGTCCTAGCACATAGGACAATAAATAGGTATTGATCAGCTAATTTCTGTGCATTTCTGATCCCTTCTGATTAATAGATTTTTAATTCTTCTTGTTTGTGGATTATTACTTGTTGTGTGTGTTTGTTTGTTGCTGGTCTCCACTATCTCTAGCACAAGTCTTTATTTATTTAACAAACATTCTTAGGTGTTTATCCTCTGCTTGGACCTAACACAGATGATGAGGTATGGTGATGATAATGTAGAATAAGCAATACTTCAGGTCCTTATTTCCAATTCCAGTCATGACTGGGGCATTTGGCAAGGAAGAAAGAGTTATGTGACCGATGGAAGAAGAGGTCACATGTCCCGCCTTAAGTGCGGGATCCCATACTTCTCATGTACTTAACTCAGACAAAGAGTAAGTGGGTTATTTGGGGCAGACGAGTCTTCTCTCTCTCTGTTTTTCCTTCTGTTCTCTGTGTGAAATTGATAAACAAAGCCACATGCAGCTTCTCATAACTGACCATGTTGTTGCCCATCCCCCATTTCATTTCATTCTAGCAGATATAGAAAATCATAAGATTTAAGATATTGGGAGAAGGGAGATTATGCAATAGGAGTTAAAGGCCCTATTTATACCTTAAACCAAAGTTACATGTTACGACCCAGTGTTCACCTAGAGTATTGTACTGCAATATCAGGTGTGTGGACAATTACTAATAATTTCTAGTCCTGCTGTGTTACCATGACTTGTTTATCTAGGAGCTCCTCGGGGCCCCATGAGAATGGAGGTGATCAACACAACAGAAATCAAGCATTTCTTAGATGTCTGATCCCAATATCATATGATACCATCCAAATTTTAACCTTGATATAGAAGAAATAAGTCCAAGCCCTTACCTGCTTCACTTGCCAGTGTAGACAGCCTTGAACAGGAATAATTATATTATTGTAAGAAAAGCATGTAGCATGATAAGAAGTATCAGTTGGCATACAACCGGCATTATTACAGAAATAATTTTAAGAAATAAGTCTCACTCTCCTGTGCTGCTACCTCTACAGGCTGAACTATTATGTTCCATGTTTGGGAATATTACAGGATATTAGTTATTTGTTCCATGGCTTTCAGGAGAGTTTATATACTTTCTAAAGGAGAAGTTGTTCCAAACAGGCTCTCTGTTTTTGTCACCCCTCCAAATTCCTACAAGTTCCTAAAAGCATATTGGATGTTACTCATCTCCCTTCAAATGTTCCAACTTTGGAAGCTGTAGCAAGCAAACCAATATGAAGAGAATGTGAAATGGTTATGAAATAGTCTAGCATAAGGTACATTTGGCAAAGATGAATCATTCTGTATTTGTTAGCTATTGCCATAATAACGATCTAATAATGGACCACCTCAGATCTCAGTGGCTGACAACAACAAGCATTTATTTTCTCACTCATGAGTCTGTGGGCTGGTTGGGCAACTTGACCTCAGTCTGCAGATCCAATGGATGTGTTCCTAGGATTCACATTTGACTTTGGTGTCTCTATCTTCTCCTTCAAATAACATATCCACTGAGGTACATATTTATTTTGGAAAACCATAGGAGTGAAAGTGAACAAGCCAATCTGTGCAGGCACATTTTTACCTCTGCTTGCATCATGTCCATTAATAGTCCATTGACTAAAATACATTACATAACCAAGCTTGTTTCCAGTTGTGTAGGACTATGTGCATGGTAGGAGAACACTGTAGGGTTACACGACAAAGGGTGTGGATGTATAACAGGGAGTGAAGAATTGGGACCAAATATCCGTTCTAGCACACATGCATTCTGCCATTTACACCCCCTACACACATGACATGTATCATTCCTCTGTCATTATACTCTTCCTTTTTATTCTCAACATACCAATTGGTTGAAATTATCCCTGGAGTTGTTCCTGGAGTTGTTCGTCCCTGGAGTTGTTTTTTGTTCTTGAAAATAGGACTTCTCTTTCTATTTGTCACTTTAAACAAATCACTTTTTTTTTTCTCACTGAGACTCACTTTTCTCATCTGTAAAATGAAGAAATTGGACTAGATATTTTCTAATGTTTCTTCGGCTCTGACATTGTATGCTTTGGGTGACATTTATCTTTCAAGGGGCAGTGTGATACAATTAAGAGTTTAGGCTCCTGTGTCCCACTGCCTGGGTTTGTAAGTGGGCATGACAACTCTGTGTGACTTCAGGCAAGCCATTTACCCTCTGTGATCCTCGGTGTCCCCATCTGTGAAATGGAGACAATAACAGTACCTATTTATAAAATGGTTGCGGATATTAAATGAAATAATGCACATACAGTGCCTAGATCAGCACCTAGCAAATAGCTAGATAGCATTTACCACAAGTTTTAGGTTGAATTGTTACACCACTGGTTGCTTCTTTTCATATTTCTTGTCTCTCTTTCTTTGTCTCTCTCTGTCTCTGTCTCTCACTCTCTCTGATATTTCTCTATATACATCTACATCTATATCAAGTCAAGTCCCTGTGTTCTTTTATGTCTTTTTCACTAAGATGGACCCCTTGTTCTAAGATAGAAAAGAAATTATAACAAAATAAATTCAACATCAGAACAAAAATAGGAAATTTTAGTTGATCATCAGAATCCATCCATATATTTACTTCTTTAAAAAATATGTGTTGAGCATCTACCAAAATCATGATTCAGGCTACATCAACAACAACAACCCCAAGAAAAAAATATGACTGTATTTCTCTCCATGTTTCCACCTAGAATTAAACTGTCTAAGACTGATAGGGCAGCTTTGCCATACTCAACATGTGTCTTTCACTTCTACATCTAATGTAACTCTCTAGCTCTCATCCCTTTCCAGGCATTAGAGAAGCAGAAAGGGACAAATTGTATACAAACATTTTCTTCATGTGGCATACATTATTTTTACTCACATACTAATGACTAGAATTTAATCTTTTAGCCATAACAGAAGGCAAGGGTAGCTTTAATATGTAGTTTATAGTTTATTCACCATTTGGTATGCTAAAATTTAGGATTTTTAAAAATTAAATAGGGAAGAAGTGATATTGGTGAACAATTAGTAATCTCTGACTTAAGAACTATACTAGATGGACAACATTGTAAAAGGCAGACCCAGCCCCTGTCCTCATGAATTCTAACGGGCCAGTTGGGAGATGAACCATGGACAGTTAGTCTGATTATGTGCAAGGATCAAAGAAGCAGCAAGGTCAATATTAAAACCTAAAGAATGGGCGAGGTGAACCAGGTAAAAGCTGTAGGGAGGGCAGTAAAAGGTGTTACAAGCAAATGGAACCGCACAAATGTCTGGAGAGAATAAATAATATGAAACATTTTGGGAACTGAAAGACATTCCAAATGAAAGGGTAAGGATGAAAGAAAGGGTGAGTCTAGAAAAGCAAAAACAGCAGGAAACAGTGGCTTTTGCCATATTAAAATGTTTGGTTTTTAACCTATGATTGATGGCCAACATCACGATATTTAAGGAAACAAGGGAAATCACAGGAGTTCACAGAAAACTGAGAAAAGAAGAATTGGATGACCCAGAAAGTTGCCTAGTCGAGTAGCATGCTTTAAAAAGCTAGGCTTTGTGTGTGTGTGTACAGAGCAGTGGGGACAGGGTAGAACTGGAGCAAGGGTAGGGTAGGGAGATGATACGGAGGGGTCATGATAGTTTAAGTTTAGCTCTTTGAAGGCTGTTTGCCAGAGGCTCAGAATCCAGTGTGCTGGAGCCCCACGGCACCTGGCAGTACCCCCATCCTGGGTACTGCTGCTTCCCAACCTGGCTGACTTGAAAGATTCAGAAAGGGTGAGGAGGGGGAAGGGGAGAGAAGGAGATGGACTGTTTTCTACCTTCCAACTGCCCTCAAACATTTGAAAAGTGAACTAATAGAGGGTTGGGGACGAGCGGAGACAGATCCAGGCTTGCATCCTTCCAGGCGGAAGAAAAAGGAGTAACGTTGCAGAGGCATCATTATGCTGCCGAGCCCGTGTCTTTAGAATAATCCCCGAGGAGTTTAGATTGAAGTGGTGCAGTCACAGCACAGGCAAACCCATCCTCCACCTGGCGTGAGCTACAGAGGCACTTTACCTAAAGACAGCAGGTAGAGCAGCTCTGAAAGTCCCCATGATTCCTGCGTGTTTATGCCTTCTGCTGGGTTTGGGAACACTTTGTTCAGGCCTCCACAGATTCCCCAAAGAATACACTCATCTCTCTCTTTCACTATTTTTTTGCTACTGCCTAAAGAAGAAATAAATTTCTTAGTGATCACTTGTGTGTGCATGTGCATGTGCGTGTGTGTGTGTGTGTGTGTGTGTGTGTGTGTGTGTGTGTGTAAGAGAAAAGGCTGGAGGGACACTTGTTATTGGGCAGGAATCTGCTATGGGCCTGGTGTTTTACATACTTCACCTCACACAGTCCTCAGGATGTCTCTGAGAGCCGTAGGTTAATCATTAGTCTGTTTTGCAGTTAAGGAAACTCTAAGGTCAGGGAACTGATGTTCATGGCAGTATTAGAACTGACACAAGTTTACCAGTTTGCTCCTTCAACTGCATGAAACTGAGCGGGCCCAAGTGGCTAATCCCAACTGGACATCATACCACTCCCTGGAGTTTAAACAGAAAACTGGTCCCTTGATCAGTTTCACCTTCTCATTGTCTATCCTATGTCAATAGTTTCATTTCCCCTACTTCTGTTTTCGCATCTACAAAATGAAAACAGTAATCATTTTCTCAAAGGGTCAGTTTAAGAGTTAAATTAGTTAATATAGTTAGGCTGATATGTATTAAACTCTCAATAAAAGGTATCCATCTATCTATCCTCCTTGTTTATCGGATTAATGACATTATTTTTTGTCCCAGTCTTGCATAGATAAGACCACACAGAGTCACTATAGGCTCTTCCATTTTCCTTAGTGTCTTCCTTACTTTCTAAACAGGCACCGAGTCCTGTGGATTCTGGCCTTCATCGTATCTCCCATCTTGATAGCCTTCTCTTTGATAATTCAGGGGGAAAAATCACAGTGGGGATTCTGTCGATATGGCAGCTATCTCCCAGGGCTTAAGCTGAAGGATCAATGCTTATGAGGCTCAGGAGGACAAGATGGCCCTCAGAGAAGCAAGATACAAAAACGTAAGGCCGATTAATAGGCAAGATAAGTGAACTTTGGCAACCTCAAGATGTCCCACTTCCCCTGGTTTAACAGGCTCAGGGAGAAAAGAGGATTCTCTATCTACAGAGGTCTTTTCAGAATCTAAGCCAACATCTGTTCTGCTGGCTTATCCGGCTTAAGGGAGAGCAATCGAGCTACTTATGCTGCGCCTCTGGATGCAGGAGCCATGTAGAACATATTTTAAAAGAGGTGATAAAACAATTACAACATTAAAGGCCAAAAGACCACTGTTTTAATTACTGGCTGTGTGATTTTGGAGTATGTAACCTCACCTCTCTGAGACTTATTTCCCTCCTTGATAGTTAAAGATCATAATATTTATCTTATGGAGCTTTTATGAAGATGAAATATATGTAATCGATCTGGCATGTAGGAGGGAATCAATAAATGGTAACTATTATGATTACCATCATGGGTGATAAAATGAGTAAGACCCAGCTGTTTTGTTCTGGCAAGAAAGCAAATTGACATTTGTTGAATAATATTTGATGAATTACAATTATATATCATATAATATGAGTGTATATATACATGTATACACACGTATAGTCAATGCTTATTGTTAATAATTAACAGTTGTTAACAGTTAATGGTTGTTAATTGATAATAGTTGTTAATAATATCCCGAGCTTTGACAACAGTATCCCATATTAGGATGACAAAATGAAATCCCAATAAAAACTCTGGACTCAAAGCTCAGGGGAACTTCCTGCTGGGTGAACATATCGATGTACTAGAAACATGACCTGCTCTGATTCCACAGAGAGGGCACAGAAGTTCTGTGTTCAGGACTCTTGTAGAACTCACCCTATGTGTCCCTTCACTTGGCTGTTCTTGAGTTGTATTCTTTAAAATAAAACTGGACTCCTAATTACAGTAAATCCTCACTTGATGTTGTTGATAGGTTCTGTGACTTTAAGAGAAATGATATATAATGAAACCATTTTTACCATACATAGGCTAATTGACATAAGCAAGAGTTAAGTTCCTACGGCATCTGACATTTGAGGACCTGCTGTATAGCACTTTCCTAATTCTATGAGTCATTATAGCACATAATTAAGCCTGAAGGGATATTGGAAACTCCAAAATTTGTAGCCAGTCAGTCGGATATGTGAGTGGCCTGGGGACCCCATTAACTTGTGACTGGCATCCAAAATGAGGGCAGTCACGTGGATCCTTCTGGGGGTGTGTGACAATTCTCAGGGATTTAGTGCCAAAATTAAATGGTAACATATCAGTTAGTGCTAGAACAGTTAGGGTTGAAACAGAGCAGTTGATCTCAGAGTAATAATCCACCGTTTAACAAACTAAAGAAAAAAATTACATAATCATATCAATCAATGCCAAAAAAATTTCACAGAATTCAACATTCATGATAAACTCAGAAAGTGTGAAAAGAGAACTTTCTCAGCTTGATAAGAAGTGTTTATTTTAAAAAATAAAACAAAAAGCTATTGCCAACATTTTAATTAATAGTAAAAGACTGAATGTTTTTTGCCCTCGGATTCTTAACAAGGCAAAGATATTTCTTTTCATCCCTCTTATTCAACATAGTGCTGGAACTTCTAGCCAGTGCAGTAAGGCAAGAAAATGAATTAAAAAGCATACAAATAGGAAAAGAATAAATAAAGGTTGTGATATTTGAAGATGACGTGGTTATCCACAGAAAATCTCAATTTAATATAATTTCTTATATTAAACCATAAAATGTAAGATAAAAATAATTTTATACTAATAATTAACATGTGGACACCAAAATTAATGTAATTTTATACTAACAATAAACATGTGAACACTAAAATTAATAATATATTATCATTTCCAATGACTGAAAGAAAAGGAAATTGCTTTAAAAAAAGGTGTAAATCTAACAAAACATGTAAAGACACTATACAATACAGAAGAAAGAAAGAAAATCTAAATAAATGGAGAGACATATCATTCTCATGAATTGGAGGACTCAATAGTAAAGATGTCAATTCTCCCAAATTGACATACAGTTTAATTCAATCGCTATAGAAATCCCAACAAGATTATTTTGTAGATATAGACAAGATTATTCTAAAATTCTGGAAAAGAATAAAATGATAGAAACAGAACTACCTGATCTCCAGAATGATTATAATAAACTATAGCAATTAAGAAAGTATGACATGGGCATAGGGATAGACATAGAGTTCAATGGAACAGAATTGAGAACCCAGAAATAAAACCACACAAATGTTCTTAACTGATTTTTTGCAAAATTGTTGCTGTAAGCCACTAAGGGTTTGCTTTTTTAAAAATTTATTATGGTAGAAATTTAAAACTAACACAGGGTCCTCACTAATTATTAAGAGTATAAGAGAGTCCTGAGACCAAAAATTTAAGGACTACTCTCCTGTGACCTTGAGCAAATATTTTAAATTTTACTAGCCTCACTTTTTACATCTGTAAAATAAGGTTAACAATTTTCCCAAAGTAATTGGGCAGTTTAAAAGATCAAATGAGATCATTCATTTAAAGTAGATAGCAAAATCCCTGGCATTCAGTTAGTGCTAATATGTGTTAGCAGTTATTATTGACAGAACTATAGTTGGTTTGACCAAACTCACAGAGGAAAAAGAAAGGTAAAGAAGAGTACTAAAAATGAATAAACACCATAAATAAAAGTCCTAAAAGTATCTTTTTCTTTAATGAACCAGATTTGAGTGCAGTAAAAATACACTCTATCGAATGACCCTTCTCCTGAATCACTTTTTACTGTTCTGAACATATTGATCTCTTGAGTCAGGTTCTCCCCAGAGTCTTATAAAATACTATAATTATTTTTTTAAAAAAACAATAACAATAACAAAACTCACACTACCTCTTAATGATTTGAAGTGCCATAGCTGTACTTACATTTTTAATTTTATTCCATTTCTGCATGTGTCAGCAGATTGCTAGAGTAAGAAAGGACTGGCATTTTCACAAATTGCCTTGGTACTTAAGAGCACATTTTTCTGAGTGTGGTCTATTCATATGTCTTAGGAAGAATGAGTGTAAAATGATCTTCCTTTTCTGAACCTCTGGGTAGATCAACTTCCATCATTGGCAGGAGTGAAGTACCTATTGAGAGCCCATTCTTGTTTAGAGACCAGATAAAACTTACAACCCCCCAAATACTAACTAACCAAAACTGAATGAACATTTTTAGCCTTCCACACTACATCTTTAATCTCAAAGCCAAGGTTCATGAGGGGTTACTGTTTCTCTATTCACATGTCCAACCATTATATACATCTTGCACAGGTAATATGAGCGAGACACTCTTGTTCCTGGGAACATGTTTCTTGCTTGTACAGAGATTATAGTCTAATATTTGCTACAGTCTAGTGCTTATTCACACACCAGAAATTCCGTTAAATATTTCATATAGCACTTTATACCACCTCGGTCCTAAGACAGTGCATGTTTAGTTTTTACCATAATGAAAAAGTAAACGAATGGATTCTTGTTATTCAGCCTATTATTCTGAGATTCATCCTTTATAACTTGATCTAATTCGAGCCTTCCCCTCTCTCTTTGGGTTACTGTCTGTCATATCAACCTGTTTGTCTTTACTTTTTTCATACCCTTTATTGCAGTCTGAAATTCTGTCCATCTTTTCCTCTAGTTGCTGATTGTTTGTCACCCCCACTGATTATAAGTGCCAGGAAGGCAGAGATGTCAGAGGACTTTAATTTCTGTGGTCTGCTACCCAGATCTATATCTGTCATAGTCAGTGCTCAAAACATGTTTGAATGAGCGGATAAGGGAATTGTAAGCTAAGCAGTCTCACTCTTATTGGTCTGGAACCTCCCTATGCAATGTTTTAGCCACACATGTTTATTAGGTATTTGATACATGGCTACTTCAAAGTAGGATCTGCTAGAAGTAGAAAACACACATGGGATTTCAAGGACTTGGTCCCCAAAAAAGTACAGTATTGCATTAATAATTTTCACATTGCTTGTATGTTGAAATAATAATATTTTGAATATGTTGGGTTAAATAAAAGATATTTTTAAATATTTTTTAAAGTTAATTTCACTTGTTTTTCTTTTTCCCTTTTTAAATGTAGCTTCTAGAAATTTTTAAATTATATGTGTAGTTCAGCTTTGTGGCTTGCATTATGTTTTCATTGCACAGCACTAGTCTACAATAAAACAGATTCTAAGACAGATGTGGGTAGGTTAAGTCATATTGGAACCCAGGTAGAAGGAGGAAACACTTAGAACCAATTCAGATTCTGGGTCCAGTCAGCTTGGGGAGTGAACAGTCCAAATTAGAAGAGGCAGAACCAGTATTTTCAGCAAGGTGTCTAATAGAAGCTGGATGCCACACCTGCACTGAGAATTTGGGAGAATGTGGTCTAGGGTTAAGGCTGCCAGAACTACATACCAGACTGCCCCTCAGAAACCACATCCCTCCCACTGATGTGTTATCAGGACAGTGGGCCTCGATCAATAAATGGCAACAGCTATACGAACACAGTGGTGCATAGGGAGAAAGACAAGGAGCTCCAGAACTGCTCAGGAGGGACTTTTAAAGGACATTAAATCAATGCCATGGTATTTTATGCTTCACTCCAGCAATCCTGTTCAGAGAGCCATCAGTGTACGTGTGCACGTGAAGCGTCGGGAATTACATTGGAGGGCTGTGATACAAACCGGTTCTGCTTTGCTTTGGATGTGGGGCTTACAGAATTGCACAGTTGGTGAGCCTTGTCTGAGGTGGTTTTCCCAGTGGAGAGAGGCTGCTTTTTGTTCAGGACTGCTGACCTGTATTTTTTTTTTTCTTCAAGTGTGTGAACGTAGAGAAAGCCAAGGATGTTAGCATTGTTTGGCTCTGAGATTTTTCTGGAACACTGCTCCTTAAACTGTAGTGTGCATAAAATTCCCTACAGGGAGAACAGTTGACAATGCAGGTATTCTCATTATGTCCGGAGGTCTGGAGTTCAGGAATCTGATTTTAAGCCCAACTGATTCTGATGCTGATGGTCTGTGTGGTTCACACTGATCTGGGATATATGCCTGATAGGTCAGATGAGGACATTGAAGTCCACCTAAGGAAAGGACATTGTCTAAATCTCCATTGAATTCTTATTTCAGAGGATGTAGCTATGGTGCTTTTAATGGCTCATTGAGCCAAACCATGACCGGGCATTGACAAAGTGGTCAACCAAAGCTTTTGGGAGTTGGGTTGGATGGCACTTCATGGTCTTCAGAGCATTCCCTGATTTGGATGTCAATCTCACCTCTATTCTGTGCTCAGTTATCTGCCAAAATATGTTTTTTGTATGACCTTGCATCCCTCAAATCATGTGAAATGGGCTGTTAAATGATGATTCCAGGAGACTGAGTTCAAGGGTGAAATTAGATTTTAAAACTACAAGGTAGTTTATTTATTGATAGCAAGGCTCATCAGACCCTTTAATTCTAATGTCATACAATTTATTTGACCACAGAAATCTCACAAAACTATAGATGGAGAAACAACAGGGACTCTAGCGTATTAAATGCTATATTTTAATATTCATTAGCTCCTGTAATTACAACCAGTATCTCATGAGGGAAAGGCTATATCATTATAACCTTTTCCACTTAATGGATGAGGAAACTGAAATGCGGGTGGTTGAATGAGTTACCCAGAGGCACAGAACTAGTAAGCGATGAACCCCTTTCTCACACCCAGGTCTTCAGCTACCAAACCTGAGACCCTTTTTCACTGTTCTGTGAGTTAGGGTCATGGGAAATTAACTAAGTACTCTTATCCAAGAAAAGAATGCTTTCCATTCTGTACCTTTCCCCACATTACTTTTCACTTTATTTTTTTATTCTCAAGACTCAACCTGAAGCCTGCAACCAAAAACATGAATGCTTTAACACTTCTGATGGAGAAAGAGGGATAAATTTGGTACCAGCCTGCTCTCTCAGTTCTTCACCACTGACTGGACCTCTATTAATAATTAATATTTAACTTAAAAAAAGAGAATCATGGACAATACATGGTTGACTTTGACACTCATATGCTGGTAACCATTGTGGAACCAAAGAACAGAGTGAAAATCAGGAATGAAGGGCCCCTGCTTGGTGACCAACACGTGCCACAGGCCTCTCCTCCCCTGTGAGGCTTGCAGGCTTTCCTCACCTCCAACTCCAGTCCCACTAGAGACAGACATGGCTAAGAAGGACAGTCCTTTTGGAGCTTGCCAATTAACAGCACCCAGATTCAAGCATGAGTCTTTGAAAGCAGGATGACAAATACCAGGTGCTTTGTGATGGTGTGTGATGATGGATGATCTCCTTTCCTAGTATCTGGCAGCCACACTGCACCATGCAGTCCCCAGTGTTCCATCTCCTCTGGACGCCCCTGGCTGGTGGGCCTGAGTGGTACAAGTATCATAACTTGGCAGTTTCTCTGGACCTAGATGCTGCTTTTCTCCTTAATAGCTTTCCATTTTTTATCCTTATATTTGCTGCAAGAGAGCTACAGGTCTCAGGTGTATTTTAGTACATAAGACAAACAAATGGTCTCCTTGACTGCTTACGTGAGCACATGTGCATGCATATGCGTGTGTGCATTGTGTGTGTGTGAGTGTGCATGCTTGTATGCATGTGCATGTTTGTATGCAGATGAGTGCATGCGCCCTCACTGAGTGCCTTGACGGGAAGGAAAGACATTCACTAGGTCCTTAGTGCCACATTGTACACTCGTGTTCTCCCTCTATAAACACATTTCTGCGAATGACAAATGCCATCATTAATTATTCAAGGCCACAGCCATCCTGGCATCCGCCACTGTGAAAGCCTTTGCAGAAGAAAGTGACAGGACTTGCACAGGAGAAGCAGGACTCAGAGCTATTCCCAGATACTCTCCACTATCCTATCTTCCATTTTTACATCAAAGCAAACCACTCAGTGCTGGAAGTATGTAGCAGGGGTTGATGGCACCATGGCTTGGACACCCCTTTGTGATGAAAAACTCACTGCTTCAGAAGAGATATATTCTTTACCATTTGAGAGTTGAAGTGTTTCCTCGTAAAAGCTTCTGTTTGCCCAAAGTGACCTTCTAAAGCTTCAAGGAGCTAACTTGTCCCTTCTTCTACCTAGTGGTATTTGATATCTTTCTTCTGGGGAAAAAAAAAATAGTTTTAGAAGATAAATAAACAACGCCCCTTTTTCTTTACAGTAGTCAGAACTAATTGAGAACTAAGATTCAAGAAACACACAAATGAAAATGAAACATCTCAGATTGGTTACTGATAAAACAATGTTTATTTGGAAGGTAAATCATGTCAGCAGTCATTAGGGCATCCTTTCACTTCATCCTTTAATTAATCATACCCACTCATCATAGGCAGCCCTGGACCACTGCATACCCCATCCTCCCACCTGGGCAGCAACTATCTCTATAAACTGACCATTGGGAAATGGAGATGTGTGGGTCCTGTAGACAGGCTGGCTCTAAAAGTGATTGCGCAGCAGGGCCTGAGACACACAAGCCCAGCTCTGTTCCTCAAACTCAGCAATCACATAAGTGAATACCCCTCCTCTGGGGAAGAGGGAATGTGAAACCAGAGAGTAACAGAAAACCTCTTCTCCCTACTGGGCAGTGAAATGGGAATTTCCTTCTCTTTATGGATACTTGAGTTACTGGGAAGAACATCATCCCTGCCCCTCCCTAACAACTGATATCTCTTGTTCACTGCCCTCATTAACTCATAATCCTGATTGACCTCCCTTGAAAGTCATTTGTGGTTCTAATTTTACTTTTATGTGTGAGCCTGAGAATAGATAAAACTGTGATGTATAGGCAGGGAGAGATCAGTTGAGGAAATTGAGGTCCAGAGTGACTATGTGACCTCTAGGTCACACACCTGGACATCAAACCAATGCCTTCTCCCGATCTGGGGTTCAGGGCCACAGCACCCCTTGCTGCCATGCTGGCATTCTGGGTGAGGATCATTAGCAGCGCAGGCTATCGTTACAGTATTATCTGTCAGATAAAATAATAATACTGAGATCCTGGCAGTCGGAGCCAGATGAAAACTGGCAGCCCCAAGAGGAGAGCGCATGCGACTCAGCACAGTCCCTTAATCCATCCTGCCTTCTACCTCCCTCTTGCTGGGCCGGGGGAGAGTCATAATGTGTCCCCACTGACTTAGCAAGTAAACAGATGTTGAATGCATGCTGAGAGCAGCCCACTGAAAAAGCAAAATAGAGGGTTCTGTTTTCTAAAGGAAGCTTTTGCTCAAAGGGGAGAAAACGAGAATGAAGGAATAAACGTGAGATAAAATGGGTAAGGGAGAAACAAGGATTCCTTGTGCTATACCCTGAGAATGAGAAAAAAGAGAGAGGTAGGGAGTTCTCATTAATGGAATCCCAAGCCTTACCCTTTTTTGGTCAGTGATAGCCACAAGAAGCTTGTTCGGTCGGCCTGGTTTTCCAGCCAATCAGAAGTACGGCACTAAACGCAATCTATTTTAAATGTATTGCGGTTGAATTATTTAATTCGAAATTTAGCTGGTGCCACAGGCACTGGAGCGGGAGCAAGAAGAATGAACAGAATTATTTCATTGGAAAATGGTTTAATTTTTAATTATGAGATGGGGCACTTCGGGGGAATGAGGTGATTGGTCCATGAAAACTCTGTCTCCTGGATTCGTGGAGCATCATGACAGGCACGTTAGTGCATTTAATTATCTGGTCCTGGTGTCTGTTCAGTGACTCTGAGAACTAACAAGGAGCAGAGGCATAAACAGCATAATTATAATAATAACAACGATAATTGTAATGTGTTTATATAGAAGAAATTTCCACTAATCTTCTTCCTTGTTATACCATAAAGTAATCTTAAAGGCTTTTTGTCTCTTTGTATAAAAAGAGGAAAGATTACAAAGCCCTGGGAGACAGTAGAAGAAGGATTTGTTACTACAGTAACTTACCACCTTGAGCAAGTCACTTTACCTTTCTAGGCCTCAAGGCCAGATCTTAATGGCCATTATTATATGTTTCCATAACGTATAATAATGGCCATTAAGATCTGGAGATCTCTGTGATCCTTTTTAAAAAATTTTTAAAATGTGCCTCTCCTATGTGATCCTAAACAAGATTCTATTCCCTATTGACAAGATTCTTGGGATTCCAAATAAACACTTCATTCTACTAAATATTATTGTTTTAGGGTATTGTTTTATGACTCTCTGTGGAGCACAAGTGCGTTGTTACCCGTTATGCTCACTTGGAGTCAGACAGACTCAGATGGGAAGGCATTATGCCCATTCCCAGCCTAATAAGGCTTGGCAGTTTAACTGATTTCTCTAAATCATATCTCTCTAAAATGGGGAGAATAATAGTAATTATTTCACATTCATGGTGAAAATGAAATAAAGCCATCCATTTAAGTGTTTGCAAGTGCTGTGATAAAGGAGAAACTCAATAAATGTTAGTTTCCATTGTCACCGTCACCATCATCACCATCATCACCGTCACCATCATAATAGTCTAGACTCTTTCAGAGATGTTGGGAATATGGAGCTGAGTAAATGTAGTTTCTGTTATCAAAGGACAATAATATTTTAAGGAAAATAGACACAAAACATAACTTTCACTTAAGTTAAAACAAAAAAACTCTAAAACTACTGACCAAGATGGGGAAACTGTGGCCTATGAAGATCACATGACATGCCCAATACGATCCAGTCTGTTATCCATAGTGCTGGGACTAGAAGCCCAGTTTCCTTTTCGGGGACATGAAAAAGAAAACCACCTTTATAAGAAGGTATTTGAAGAAACGAAGTGAAATTAAGATCCCGAGTCTAATGTCTGCAAATCGCCCAGTTGCTTCTATTTCCCCACACCTCAGGGACTGCTGGATGAAGAGGATTACTGTTTTCTACTCACAACCCAATTTATAATCAATAACGAATGGTGTAAAAAAAGACAACATTTCTTGTCATACATATATGCATGCTCATGTGAATCTGCAGGCGTAGATGTGCAGCGATGTGTGCATCCATAAGCACGTGCTGCCATGTACAGAGATGTGCATTTGGTCTCCAGGCACACACATTGGGATATGCTGAAGCACATGCACAAGCCCACGAGCACATCCATATGTGGCCATGCATATATTTACACACAGGCACGCATGTGTCCAAACACACATCCTCGCAGATACATATGCACAGAGGGTATTTTGACAACACTGTGAACAGCTCCAGCAGCAAACACTGTGGAGGTTCCTATAATTTAATTCAGAAATTGTCACTAAACTTCAGTTTTTGTTCAGGAGGAGCTGGGATCTCCAGCTGTACTGGGGCCTTAGCTCTCAATCATCATATGTCAATTAAAACAATGCTTTAAGCCATCAGCTATTTTTGCATTATCTGCGCAGTCTAAAATACAAAGTTTGCACTTCATTTGAAGTGAATCAAAGAATGCTGAATCAAGAGCAGCACTTGATAGTGGTTCTCAAACTTTGGTGCCATTAACAACTCTAAGAGTATGCTTAAGATGCCAATCATTCATTCTCAGAGGTTCTGACTTCGTCTGAGATGAGACCCAGGAATCTGAGATTCCAGATGGTGGTGGTTCATGAAATACCTATTGAGAAGCATTAAATTAGAGAATATCTAAACCTCCTTATGTTTCAAAAGAGTAAATTGAAGCCCCGAATAAAGAGACTTTCCAAGTTCCACTGCTGTGATGGCAGGGTTGGGTCTGCAACACAGATCTTATCTCTGTTTCTCAACAGGTGGTATGTGGCTTTATTATTTTACTTCTGGGAGTCTCTAACATTATTTTCTTCTGTCTCTCTATCTCTCTGTCTCATTCTCTCTCTTTCTCTCTCTCTCTCCTCTCCTTTCTCTCCTGTCTCCATTTCTATCTCCAGTATGTGAATATGCATGATAAACCAAATATAGAGAGTAAACAGTATATAAATGCATTAACAATATCTTGTTGGAAGTGGCTGAACTGGGAAAAGAGTAAATATGTACTGAGTTCCTATTTCTAGGACTGGTACTTTGTTAGAGCTTTGTACCAACTAGAACTGTGGTTGACTACGAACAATGGAAAACCTGAATGACCTGGTTAAAACTAATAGAAGTTAGTTAGTTTGTTTGTTTCTGTCTGCCTTTCTGTTCATCGAATAAGGGGCCAGAGCAAGGGATCATTTTGCTGCCTAACAACACTGAGACTGATGTCTGTATATTAATAGTTCTCTCTGCTGTTTCTTTACTTTTGTCAACTCATGGCCACAAGATGGTTGCTCCAGCTCCAGACATCACATTTGAGTTTAAGGCAGAAAGAAAGCTAGTGAGACTTATAAGCTTTATTTGTGTCTTTTATTGAGAAGCAAAAGATTTCCCAGAAAATTTCAGCAGACTTTGGCTTATATGTCACTGAGGGAGTATTTATGTGGGAATTTGCTCTCAGAAATAAGAAGAATAATGTGAGCAAAGACAAAGCGGGGATAGCTTTGGCATATTTTGCATCCTCCCAGTTAAATTATAGTAGACAAGGGAAGAAATAATCCAGGTTGTATTAAGACAAAACAGTAGACTCTTCTTTGCCAGTATTTTTAGGTGATGGTGTGAAAGTTGTCTTTTCCTTTAGAAGGCCTATTCAACATTCCCTTATACATCAAGAACTGAACTTGATGCTATAGATATAAAGTAGAAATAGTCATAGTTCAAGTCTTCATTTTACAGTCAATGATACAGCCATGAGAGCAACATTGTAATGCAATATACTATGTGCTACAATGGAGATAGAGTGTTCTATTTATGGTGTATCATTTCCATATTCCCTAAAGTGTACATTTGCTCTCTGTACACCTCCCAATAAAGAAGTAAAACCTATGAAGTTCAATATGATTAAAACTGGGACCCCCTTACTACATTAATCTTTCATTACTTTCTCCCTCAATCTGTGTACACATCTATGACAAACTTTCTTTAATACTTATAGTAGGCCAAGCTTATTCCTACTTTAGGCCCTTTGCACATGCTATTCCTTTTGTCTAGAATATGTTTTTTCCTCCTCCTTAACACTCTTCACCTGTCAATATCTATTCATCATTCCGATCTCAGTGCACACATGATATCTAACCCGTCCAATGAGATCATATCTCTTGTTTCCACCCTCATTACACTCGTAGTGCCTATCACATCTTGACAGTATAAAGTTATGTGACAGTTTGATTAATATTTGTCTTTCACTCTGTACTTCAGACTCCACGAGGGAAGGAACTATGTGTGCTTGAATAATAAGTATGAAATAATAGATATGAAAGAAACATATATTAGAATGGATACGTGAATGGGTAGAATGAAACCACAGCTTTTACTAAGGGTGCCAGGCTGCATTAAGGATACAGCATTTGAACTTGCCCTCTCTGACCCTCGGTTGTCCCATCTTTTAAATGGGTAGGGCACAATGATTACCAAGGGCTTTCGCAGCCCTGTTTTTCACCGAGATCCACTCTTATGCCCTCCATCTCTGTCTTTCTGTTTGACCATGAGTGATGTGCTCAGCTACTTTCAGCCTCAGCCTCTTTCTCTATGAAGCAAGAAGTGATGAGCGCTAAGGCCCCTTCTAAGCCTGAAGCACCAATGAGTTTTTGAAGCTCCAGAAGAACATGAAAGCCACGGGATGTGAGCCACAGGGATGCTGCTGAGTTGTGGGTTTTGCAGGTATATCTCAGCAGGTTCCCGGGAGCCATTCTTGAAGGGACTCAGTGTGTTACCTGGACTAATTTATAAGGGAAATGAGAAGGAAATGGACTCATTATAATGAACACTGTTAATTCATTACCTCAGACATCACCGTTTGAACAGCAAGTATCAAGCAATTCAATTGTCATTTGTCGATGGAATTCTGCTATTTTGCCTGTTGGAAATGACCAGCCAACACAACAGCGTGCAGACAACGACATGACTACTAATTAGCATATATATTGTTTGTCTTGGTATAAATTTATGGCAAACTGCAATATTTTACACTCCAGTAAAGTTAATAAATGAAGCTTTGGGCTATAAAAGTTTCATGTTCTTTTGTACAAAGGTCAATTATAAATAGTTAAGCACATATTCATTCAAAAGCTTGAGGCCTTGCGGCCAGGAGAATGAAATATATTCTGGTCAATTTACACTCTGGCTGGACTTGCCTTTTATTTTATAGCCTTGGTGACATCCCTCTTTGCTGGTCCTCGCTGTCTGGCTTCCCAAAGAACTCCCCAGGCTGAGAGACTGAATGAAATGAGTACGCAGATGTTCCCAGGTCTGTGGTTTGACACCCAGAACGTATTCCATAAGTGTCATTTTAAACTGAAAGAAATAGCCCATGTGAAAGAAGGGACAACAGGAATTCAGGACAACTTCTAAACCTCTCTGTCATGAAAAGAACACTGGACTAGAATCAATATATGGATTCGAGTCCTTGTTCTGCTATGAACTAGCTAAGAGAATTTGGGCCTTAGTCTTCCTATCTAGAAAAATACAAAGAACAGATCACGTCAGTATTTCAATTATGTATTGCTGCATAAGAAAATAACAAAATATAGCATGGTTTAAGTATTTATTTTTGGAAACGTCAATCATTTTATTGCACGCCATGAGTTTGTGGGTCAAGAAACTGGACAGGGTGCAGTGGCAGATTCTTCTCTTCCATGTGCTGTCAAAGGACGTCATTCAGTGGTGTTCAGCTGGTAGACAGTCTGGTCTGGGGCGTGCAGACACCTTCTCTCACATGTCTGTGAGATGGCAGGATGGCATCTAAGAGGGACGGCAGGAAGGCTGGGCCCTGCTGCGACCATTGACCAGAGTGCCTGTGGGTTGCTACTCCAGCACCATCAGGATGATTAGACTTCATATGTGGCAGCTCAGGGCTCCAAGAGAGAGTTTTTCAAGGGACACGATGTAGGAGCTGCCAGTTTCTTAAGCCCTGTGTTCAGAAATCAGCACAGCACCATTTCTACCACAATTTATTGCACAAGATGTCACAGGGCTTACCTGAATTCAAGTAGAAGGAACATAGATCTTACCACTCGGTGAGAGCAAGATCAAAGATTTTTTTTAGCCATCTTTAATCTGCCACTAACTGTGCTTTCTGATTTTGTTCTGTATTAAAAAGGGTTGCATGGAGAAGGATTTAGTAGATAAGTAAGCTTGAGGAATAGTGGGTCAGAAAATTGAGCAATTTTTTTTTAACTGCAAGACTCCTCAGAGTCTTTCACTTATTCCCTCATTCTCTCATAACATGTTGAGTGCTTATTTTGTACCCAGGCCTTACCAGGCTGCAAAAATGTAGCAGTGAAAAAATGGAGCTTATATCATGGGGCTTAGGCAATAATAAAAAAAAAAGGTATAAGGTTGAGTCTTGGTATATATTATGAAAACAAGCTGCAGCAATCAGGAATGACAAGATTTACTCTTTTAGATGGGAAAATCAGAGAATTCGGGAAGATACATGTCACCAGGTTGCTGAATAGTGAGACTAGAAGCCATACAGAGCATCTACCCAGTAGCAACAGCAAGGTTCAAGGCCCACAGGGTGGGAGCATCATTGACCAAAAAGGCTGAGATAGAGAGAATGAGAACCTAAGTGTGTGGAGTTAGAGTCAGAGAAGGAGGAGACTGGGCCTTGGGAGCCATGAACGACTTTGGAATCTGTTGAAAGTGTATTGGAAAGACACTGGAGGCTCATGAGCAAAGGTAGGATGTAATCTCACTTTTAAAAGACCTCTCTCTCTCTCTCTCTCTCTCTCTCTCTCTCTCTCTCTCTCTCTCTCTCTCTCCCCCTACCTGCTCTATAAAAAATAAACAATAAGGAGCAAGCAAGTAGGGAACCAATTTGAAGGCCCTTGCAATATTCCAAGTAATAGATGGCATGACCAGGGATGGAGGTGAAAGTACAGAGAGTGGTCTATGTTTGCAAGATGTTATGAAGATGGAGCTGACAGGATTTACTGATGGATAGAATATGGGATGTGAAAAAAGAGTGAGAAACGCCTCCTGGATTTCTGATCTATGCAGCTATGGAACTGTGGTAAAGTAGCCTTAAATAGCTTAGTGTATGCCATGACTATCAAGGTGAGCACTTGCAGACGACTGTTCCAGAGTTCCAAGGGACACATTTAGGGACATGCTTGACAACTCTTGCCAAAGAAAAATTGCACCAGACAGAGTTAAAAAAGCAAGGAAGATTTTATTCAAGACTACTGCAAAAGAGGAGAGAGATTGAATTAAACTCTTCCGAAACAAAAGGCAGGAGAGGTTAAGAGCTGGAGTGAGCTAGTGGAAAAGTGCTGAAGGATGATTTGGGGAAGGGAGCAATGGTCAATGTGATTAGGCCATCTGTGTTTTTTAATTGATACCTATTGAAGTTAGGCTCCTACCTTTCCACAGACTAGGAAATAGGGACACTATCTCCTTAGATGATTAAATTTTGAAGAGATAACTCTGAGAGTTTTGAGAAAGACATTTCTGAGTTGCAAAACTCAAGAGTCTGGAAGAAAATTTGCACCTCAAAGGGGGCAGAGAAAGACTCGGTTTTCTGAAATAAATTCTCTAAGAAAAGTAAGATTGGAGGCCACTAGTCAAGTTGGAAACTGTCCAGTTTCATCAAGCTGAGGGCAACGTTAAGACAGTTCTGGTCACTCTCTACTATCTGATGCTTCCAGGTTTGAAAAATTAAGCACACTATGTCTGATTCTGGCAACTTAGGTCTATTCTGCCATAGGCCATCTGTGTGACTCTGGACAATTATATTAAACTATCTTTGTCTCCACTTTCTAATTCAACTGCACAACCTTTGAAATCTCTCTTCCTTCTTCCTGGAAGATTCTTCTCCCAGTTGTCAGCATAGCTAACTTCCTCATCTCCTTCTGTCTTTAGTGTCAGTGAGGCCACTACATTTAAAGTAGCAACTGTCACTCTATAGCTTCTTATTCCCTTTACCCCTACTGTGCTCTGTCATTTATTTTAAATTTCTTATTTATGATCTGTCGCCTCTCCTGGAACGACAACTTTATGGGCTAAGTAGCCCATTACAGAATTACTTATGATAAGAAGAAACTAAAAACAAAAACAAAACCGGAAATACATTAGAGGAATAATTAAGAAAGCTGATAGCTCTACCCAGGAGAATACCATGTAGCCATTTAACTTATATTAATGGAGAAAGTCTAATAAGAAAAACCTGTGTATACAGAGGATAATTTAAAAGAATCTGAATATAAATTACAAATAAGTATTATCATATTATGAAACCCAAAATTAAAAGTATAACTATGAATAGAAAAAACACTGGAAGGAAATATGCCATGGCATTTGCATTCATCATGATAAATTTTAGGTGATATTATATCTGTATCTATAGCTACATATCTATACTTATATGTATCCATTCTTTAGTCTGTCTAGATGTCTGTCTACCTATACATATGTTGTGTTTTATTGTTTTTTTTTATTTTAACATTTTTTAATTTTTAAATAATGACCAGGTTTATTTTTAAAATAGAATCTTTCAAAAAGTAAAGACTCTAACATTATAAACTCCCTGGTCCCTACTTTGGGACACATCCATGGAGTTGGTGCTTATAACAAAGCGTGTCTTGATGTGTGTGAATAGAGTATCAAGAGCAAAGGAAGCTGGAGCCTATGTTTTGGGAAATTTCCAGTGAATTGTAAAGGGAAATGAAGAAACAGAAGCCTGGGCAGAAGAAACTAGAGGAAGACAAACCACAGCGAGCAATTTGGGGCAGAAGCATGCCCACAGAGCGCAGCAGAGAGGAGCAGGGTAAGGGATGCAGTAGGCGTTATCAATATTAGCGCAGTAACTAAGCAACTAAAAGATTTGTAAAGAAAGCACAGTGTCGTGAGAAATGCAGGGATGTGTTTTAAGGAGACAGTGGGGATTAACAACACTGTGATTCACGGAAACAGCAATTTGTCACTGGTGCCACCTGCCATGCGTAGGGGACATAAGTATGGAGACATGCAGAAGCATACCAGTGAACTGAGTGATAAGCATAGATGGGTGAGACACTGGAATGACTTCACAGTCATTGTTTTGAGCTTTGGCAAAGTCCAGGGACATATGTTCTCCCATTTTTGGTTGTTTTACTAGTTTTTGTTTGTTTGTTTTTTGTTCTTTTGTTTGTTTTTTTAATGCTGTTTTTTAAAAATGTTTGTTTGTTTGTTTGTTTAATTCTGAAATCAGTTTCTCTAGGGTATCTCCTTGGACCAAAGGGGGAAGGCTCTGTTTTATTGAATACCTACTAGGTGTCAGCCATTACCTACTGTGATATCTTTTAAACCTCTTCATGACCAGTAGTGTAGGCACTATTATTATTCTCATTTCAGAGACACGGTAATTCAGAGTTAAGAGAGGTGTCGCAATTTCGTTACCAGATTACATAATGGTACCTGTGGAATCCTCGTGTAGAATCCATGCCTGTCCAGCTTTTTAATCAGCCCCTTCTACGTCGCCAAATTATACATACCTTGAATATTTCCACTCAAGCTGAGTTCAGGGAGTCCTCAAAACCTGTTTGTTAGAGTTTGGGATATTATGGAGAATTGCAAAAGGAACCACAGCCTTTAATGTTGAGTCTGCTGATTTTCTAGACTGCACACTGACGTGACAAGTTCACATGCTTCTCAGCATTCAATTTCCTTGCAAAATGGAAAATGCAATTACAATGTTCAGCAAAATATTGTTGTTGGTTCAAAAATAATTAGGTATCTAATAAAATCGCTATTTTACCAAGTGAGATGCAGCGATTCCCCAGGGCTACCGCAGGGAAAAGCAAGAGCTGCTTAGAAAGGGTGTGTGTGCGCGCATGCGCGAACGTGGGGGGTTGCATCTCGAGGGGTAATAGTTAATAACCTGAGATCTTAGGATAAAGGGATGCAAGCAGGCGACTCCTTTATGGGACAGCCCCTCTTATTAAGAATTTAATGCTAAAGTTGTCTAAAGCTAACGCTTTCCATTATAATAGCTTTGGAATTTGTTTCCCCAGGATCCATTTTCACTGCTTGACAGTAAGGGAGCTGGCAGCAGGGAGAAAATCAGGAAGGTGAAACACCGGTTTGGAAGGTACTTAGCCTGTCAAGGAAAATAAAAGAAGCCTCTATTAGAAAGAACAAAAAGGATTGAACGTTTATTTTGCACCTACTATGCCCCAGGCTTTGGATAAAGGTATTCTCTGCTTTCCTTAGAGAGAAAGAGGCTGAGCTATTAATATCAATGACAGACTTACCATTTACTGAGCATTTATTCTGTGCCAAGCACTGTGCAAAAGCACTTAACATGCGGTTTCTTATTGATTGCTGTAACAGCCTGAATAGGCATTTAGTAGATAAGGAACTATAAGCACCAAGAGATTAATAAATTGCCTAAGCCACTTAACTCATAAATAGGAGATATGTTTTTCATTTCTAAAATCTTCATCTTTGACCACTAGTTTTAATTGGTACCTAAAAAACCTGAAACTCGGTTACTAAAGAATGTGTTTTTTGTGTGTGTGAGAAAAAGCCTGTGCAACATTATGTGTTTAAGGGAAGACAGGCTTCATTTCAAAACCTAGCTCTGTTCTGGGAATGTGGGCAATTTGTTTTGTCTTTCCGAGGTTCTATTTTTTTCACCAGTGGTACTGAAACTATAGCAGCGATTTGAATCAGGCAGACGACTTGCTAAAATTCTACCCCCACGGTTATCGATTCAATGTCCCTGGAGTAGGTCAGAGGATTTACATTTCTAACAAGTTCCCAAGTGTTGCTGAGGCCAGAGTTCCAGGACCCCACCTGAACAAAGTCTACTACGTGTACTCCGAATCCCAACTCTGGTTTTCCCAGGACTGAAAGAGTTTGCTGTAGTATACAGAGTGTTAGCGTTGAGACTTGGTCTGATCCTTCCTTCTTTATTTTCTAGCTTGGTGGTATTATGCAAGCAGATTAATCCTTTGGGGCCTCAGTATCTTCATCTGTAAAACAGGGCTATTGCATTCTTTGTCACCACCCAGTTTAGATTATACGAAGTGCTTTATGAACAGTATCCAGCCTATTGTTTGGCTAAAATACTCAATAGATGATTCTCAACTTTGGAAAGTTATCAAGATTATTTTTACAGTGTCTGACTTCATCTTTATTTATTTGTTACATACCAAGCACTGTGACATTTTCTTTGCAGTATTTTTATTTTTTAAGTCCCATGGTCTTATTATAAATACAGGTATATCACTTTAATCTGTATGTCCACTGTGGGACTATATGTCATTATTGTTGGCAAAATATTACATACATAGTTTTAGTTCATGATTCACAGAACTCTCTAGAAGAGAGAATTCTAAATATATTTCAATCTTAGGCCTCTATAACCCTCAAAGACAAAGAATCACCAGAGAAGAACGCCAGAGAGCTAAAGGTCAAGTTGAAGGATGATTAACTCTTTGATGACAGAGAGACTGTCTCACAAATTGAGAAATATCCTGCCTTTTCCTATCGAGAAGGCACTGCTGGTGAATCTACTGTAATAACTGTTGATCAAACCAGTTAGAAACCCCAATGGATTAAAAAAAGTTTTATTATTTTAAATAAAACTTTAAGTCTCCCACCCCACCCCAACTCCAAGCAGAAGTCCCTGAATATTAGTTTCCCTCTCATCATTGTCCAGGTTGCAAATCAGTGCATCTGGTTCACCTTAAATCTCAAGCTGGGTGTTTTTAGCAGCAGAAAAGCCTATGTTGCCCTCACTGCTGTGAAAAAGGCAGATGACCCTGCAGCATCCTCCAGCCAAGGAGGAGGGCAGGGGGCTTTGAGGAGCAGAGTGCTCACGGCGTGGAAGATTCACCAGCCTCCATTCTTAACCAAGGAGCGCGTTGGCTGGTGCCCATGACTGAACGACCATGGGCCAGGAGTTAGAATTTTCAGACAAGATCCATGATCTCAGGCCACCAAGTCCTTTAACAACTGAGATCAGTATGGGGAGGGGGTTCAGAGTAATAAAAGGGATTTCATGTATGTTAATACCAAGCGGTATCTGGTACAGAATGTGTGTATATGGAGCAGGAATTAAAACAGTTAATGCTCAGAAATGCTTAGTCTGTGCCACTCACTGTTCTAAGCGTTGTATCTCTCAACTCATTGTATCCTCGTAATATTTCATTGATGAGAAAAAACAAGGAACTGAAAGGTTGATGAACTACCAGGTGCTGTGTCATTAATTATGCTATGATTTGGAGGGAAGGGTGTTCTTAAAACCTTCATTTAGCAGATTAAAACATTGAAAGTGACTTCCCTGAGATCACACAGCTTGCTTGAGACATATTCCATAGACTCTGAACCCCCAAGGTAGAAATTTTTGCTAGATGAATCTGAAGGCTTCCCAGAGAGGATGAGTTTCAGCCTAGCTTGGAAGGATGGAGCGAACCAGATGGAAGAGTGCATCTTGTTAAGTAAGGTTCAAGAAGACCAAGTTCTCATTGTGCCTTTTCCAAAGATTTGCTAATGGCCCATGTTCTCTGTCCTGTTTATACATCCAAGGTTATTGGAGAGATAAGAGGTTAGCATGGATATACACTTTGCCTGGAACAGTCTTCTTCTGATGGACCCTCATGGCGAACTCCTATTTATTCTTCTAACCTTCAGATCTGGTTTCACCACTCCAAGAAGCCACTTCTTCCTCTCCTTTCTTCTCTGGGAGAGATTTTCTCTATTTTCTTTGCCTCCACACTTTCTTCACTTATACTACGCTTGAGATCCTTTGTGGGAAAGCCTGTCTTCCTCACTAGAATGAGAATAGCAGAGCCTTGCCTTATCGGTGCTCATCCCCATTGCCCAGTACAGGCTCAGTCACATAGACAGAAAGTGTTTAATTATACGAGTGGCCTTTTCTCAATTCTGACAACATTCATTCCTTCCTACCTATATAAAAGATGGCTAGACAATTAATTACATAAACACTTATTAGGGTAATCTGAGCAGGGCACTGTAGTAAATGCAGGGGATATAGAGTTTGGGGGAGAGAGAGAGAGAGAGAGATAAAGAGAGCAATTTATTCAGTCTACCTATTTGCGTTTCCCCCTAAGTCCTATGTTGAAATCCTAACTCTTAATGTGGTGGTATTAAGAAGTCAGTTCTTTGGATGGTGATTAGGACATGAGGACAGAGACTTCATGAGTAGGATGAGTGCCCTTGTAACATAGGCCCAGCAGAGCTCACTTAACCCTTCACCATGTGGCGTTACAGTGAAAAGCCATCATCTAGAAAGACATCGTCTACAGCTGTCTAGAAAGCAGGTTCTCACCAGATGTCGAACCTGCCGATGCCATGCTCTTGGGTTTCCTAGTCTCCAGAACTGTGGGAAGTAAATGTTTATGGTTTCTAAGCTACCCAGTGGAATAGCCAGTGGAAATTTCACTATTGCATGGTACCCCAGAAACTATAAGTATATGTTGATATAGCAGCCTAAATGGATTGAAACATCTACATAGCCACTGAATCATTCATCAAAAATCATAAGCATTTAATATATGCCGTGGACTGTGCTCGGTACTGAAATATAATCTCAAATGAGATCTAATTCCTTAAAACACTTACACCTCAGCCAAATCCCCAGGCATAATCAGGGAGCCTAACCCTGGGATTTTAGCTACAAATATAGAATCAGGAATTGAAGGAATCGATCCTGCCTGTCATGGATGTAGCCCAGCTTGCAAGATTTCCTCAGAGCTTCCTGTTTCCTCCTGGGGAAGGGGATTATAGTTTCTGGGGTACCATGCAATAGTGACATTTCCACTGGCTATTCACTAGCACCTCACCAGTGAATCTGCAGCACCACCACGGGGACCAGAGCACAGAGGATGCCTTGATGCTATTTCCTGTCTCTCCAGAGAAAGTCTCTGACCTCAATTTCATTTCTTGTTCTTGTTGACCCATTTCACGCTAGTCGGATGAATTTTCAAGGCCCTTTAGGGACAAATCAACTTTTCATGTCTTTGTTAAATGGACACGCTCTGCGCAGTCATGGATGGACACAACCTTATCATTGGGAAGAAAAGGTCTGAAGTGCATGAAGTGGCTGGAGGGACCCAGACTGTGCCTAAGCCTGTAGTGGGCTTCGGAAAAAGGCTGCATTTCATGAGCAGGACCTAGGACTGGTTTCACATTCTGATTTTGAAACAGGAGTTATTCTGTTCCTAAATTCAATTATACCCACTCTTCCCCAGGGAGACACCCCCAAGTAAGGACTGCAGAAAGGAATTGTATAGGCAGAAAGATATAACAAAGTAGAGAGAGAAAGTAACAGAAGAGGAGAAATAAGACCTCAGAGGTTTAGAGTATGATCAAATAGGGAAGATTCCTAGGAGGGAAAAGCAGGAGATTAAAATTAACTAAAATTAATTAATGCATTGGTCAGGGTAGACTAAGAGATGTTGTAACAAACTCAAGAATTTCAGTAATTTAAATTAACAAGAGTTTATTTCTCATTTAAGCTTCATGTCTATTGTGAGTCAGGATTGTCATGGTCCTTTGCAGTCACTCAAGAATCCAGGTAATGGAGGAGGCAGCTGCACAAACATTGATGGGCACCATATTAAAGGGAACTGTTCAGAAGGGTCTCAAACTAGCAGTTAAATGCTCTGAACCCAATAGTGACACACATAGTTTTGTCATCATTGGATGATCTAATCACATCGTCCCACTTCCCCACTAAGGGCGGGAACCATGTGCTCAGGAGTCAGAGAGTGAGGATGTGTACCCCAAGAGACCTGGGAATTGAAAGAGACTCATCACAGGTGTGTGTGTGTGTGTGTGTGTGTGTGTGTGTGTGTGTGTGTGTGTGGGTGTGTGTTTTGGGAAGGTCTCCAAACACTGTCTGATGAAGATTCTAGTCTCGGAAGGAATGAGACCACTCTTCCTCAAGACTGAAGAGGAAATTGATGACAAAACATGGGAAGGAACCATCAAGTCAGATAAGATAATGTTTAAGGAGCTAGTATCCTACTGTTCCTTTTCATTCCTGTTCTTCTGTCCAAATTTGAATCCTGGCTCCACCTTTTACTAACTCTGTGACTTAGAGCGTGTTACTTTCCCACTCCACGCAGCAGATTTCTTACTTTATAAAAATGGGGGTAACGATATGACCAAATTCTTAGACTTTGATGCATATTCAATGAGCTAATATAAGTTAATTTATGAGATAAAGGGCTTAGGACCATTCCTGACACATACGAATAAGTACCCCACGATGCTAACTGTTCCTCTCCTGAACAACCTAGGGAGGCGGGCTGTCGGTTATGTTTAATGGGCTGGAAAGCGAAGCCTGGGAGATGGAGAACAATCAAACAGATCACATCCACAGTTTCACGCTGGAGCCAGGACTTACTCACATTCAGGCCCTTTGATTGCAGAAGTTGAAGTTTATAGCTCACATCAAAATTATCATCTCCACTGATCCCCTCAGTAGCCCTGTAGGCTAGAGTCGAAAGATATTTTTCCCCATCACGAACTCTCCTGCTACTCTTAATGCCACCACTACAGCCTCCAGGGATCATTCATAGAGTACCTGCCCCAGCTTTTCGTGAGTCATCTCTAAGCCTCGCAACAGTTCCCTGAAGTTCAGCGTGGTTATCCCTTTTTATACAAACACAAACTGAGGTGTAGAGAAGTTAGTGTGTTCGTTTGCTGGGGCTGCCAGAGTGAAGTACCACACACCAGGTGGTCTAAACAACAAAAATTTATTTTCTCATTTCTGGAGGCTGGAAGTCGCAGGTGTTGGCGGGGACGGTTTTTTCTGTGGCTCCCTCTTCGGCTTGCAAATGGTGGCCTTCTGCCTATGTCCGTGCATATTTAATCTCTTTTTATAAGGGCACTAGTCATATTGGATTAAGGCCTGCCCGTGTAAACTCATTTTACCATAAATATCTGTTTAAAGGTCATATCTCCAAATATAGTCACATTCTGAGGTAGTGGGGGTTAGCTCAACCTATGAATTTTAGGGGAACACAATTCAGCCTCTAACAAACAGCCCACACCCAGATGAAGCCAGATTTGAATATAGAATATTTTATCCCAAGCCCACATCCTACTTCTACGTTCTAGCCATTAGCAAAGCTTCACTACATGGTCAGCATAATGTGCCTGGTGTTTCTCTTCCTTTTTTAAACACTCCCCAGAGGAAGTGTTGGTGCCTTTGAACAAATGAGGAAATTGGGGCTTGTGGTGGGGAGGAGTTTCTCCCAGTCTGGCCACTGTCGGTCCCCTTGGGAAGGATTCCAATCTCCTGACTCATGACTAAGAAGAAACTTTCTCTCTCCTTTGGCTTGCTCCTGTCCTGATGAGGCAGCCTTTTTAAAATGATGCTGTACCCAGCGCATCACCAATAGTCAGCATTTTTAAAGTTCCAAGTATGTACAAACATGAAGACAGGCACCTACCACAGAGAAACCTAAGAGGCAGTGCCAGTTTGTTAGGAAATGGAAACCTCAGTGAAAAGGCAAGTAATAGGCAGTAAAATACAAATACCACATGATGGTCAGTGAGAAGCGCTGTCAGTAAATCCTGTAGAAATTCAGGGTAAGACACAAATACAGTAGACTATGTGTTTAGAGAACATTTTTTGCCAGGGTTTAAGAAACACAGTTGGGGGTTGGGGTGGTTAGAATGCCAGCAACAACAGAGACAGTTTCTCAAGGAATGTTTGTGGGACAATTTCCGGTCATATTCTTGCTTATCTCTTAATGGCCCACCATTGTCTGCAAGGTAGAGTCCAAATTCTTAGTTTGCATTTTGCATCTGAACCAGCGTCAGCTTTATTATCGACCATTTCCCGTTGTACAACCACAGACTAAGATCCAGTCCCTAACACCTTTTATTTCCTGCCTCTGGTCCTCCACCTGTGGACAGATGGTGCAGAGGAAAGTACAGGGGCCTCAGTCAGGCAGGTGTGAATTCTTGCTCTGCCACTTACTAGCTAGTGTGACATTAACAAGTTATTTAACTTCTCACTTACTTTGCCCATAAAATAAGAATAGTAATAACTAACTGGCAAAGGATATGAAGATTTAATAAAATGAAGTATATATCAAGCACACAACTTACTGCCGACTCTGTTATATATACTCAGGAAATGGTAGTTATCATTTAATAATGATGCTTTTTCTGTGCCAGCAACTCACTTCTACTGCCTCTTAACCTAAATAATTTCCATAGCACTTTTTCATATTTATACCTTAGCATTATGTTACCGCATTATATCATTAATAGGGAAAAGCAATGCAATATAGTATGTAGCTCAATCCTGGAATCAGCCTGCTTATCATTTATTAACTGTATGACTTTGGGCAAGCTACTTGGCCTCTCTGTGCCTCAGTTTTCTTATGTATAAAATACAGATTAGGGAGTTATCTCTTTCACAGACACAGTTTGAAAATTGATTTAAGTTTACATCATGGTGCCTGAAATATAATTCATACTCAATAAAAGGTATTTGTTATCTCTATAGAGAAGAAGTTATATAACTTAACTAAAGTTGAAGGACTAGTGGGATGAAAATTTTTAACATCAGAATGTTGAGCTCGATGATTCCATAACCTGTGTTCTCAATTACTAGGCATTTGACTCCCCCATGAATAGAAATACTTGTACCGCCAAGTCCTCTCCCACTGTAACTTATCTGATGCACACACTTGTCAACTCTGCAGGCCAGGCAACAATTGGACTGGTGATAGGACAAGCTGCCTCCCAGTTTCATTTGCTTTAAAAGGAAAACTGCACTGATACCACCCTGCATCCCTCATCTACCCTCAACATGTACAACTTTTGCATATGAGAACAGAAGGCTCAATGGTCAACAACATGTGCTTGGTCACAGGAGACAAATAATCAAGACCAAAACCCAGGTCACATTTAGATGACTGCTGATTTTTGAGCTTTTGCTAATTGCCATGGCCCATGTTAGGCACTGCTGTGGGAGACTGGGAGGTGTGAACATTCCAATATTTTAGGAATTGTAGGAAATGGACCATGTTCACTTCTGGCATATAGTGGGCATTTGCTAAACATTTGCTGAATGAATGAATTCACATACCTATCATCTCTCTCTCTCTCTCTCTCTCTCTCTCTCTCTCTCCATCTACCATCTGACAATCTACCTAGCTAACAAAGTCCCCGCCTCATCTCGTAAGACATACCTTCATATGGAAGAAAAAAATGATGAAAGCAACTATGTACGATATACTGTATCAAGAACTATGGTAAAGAGTGGGTGCTATAGACACCAAGTGAAGCTCTCATGACTAGCAAATTTATACATTCTGCTCCACCCAAAATGCCTTTCTGCCCACACTTATTTCTTCCACATTAGCACAGAAAAGTCACGATTACAATGAAAGCTTATGTAATGCTATCGTTTTGCTCTTAGTGAGCAGCAACAGTCATGAAAAGAACTTTAAATACAAATGGAAGAGAGAATGGAAGAAATCAAGTTGCATTCTCCAATATGAAGCAGTGCTACATTTTTTTTAAGAAAAAAAAATGTGGTTCTACATGAAGACCAGAATGTAGCACCAAAGTAAACACTGTCCATTCTTAATGGTCTGAATCATAGATTTACTAGTAGTTTTCTCTTGACCAAAGGGTCTTCCTTGGTACCTAAACAAGCTTGATTTGATTTCCATTCTCCTTGTTATTTTTGTGTTTTTTAGTTCCCACTTCTCACTCTCTTATTTACTTTAAGTCTTTTTGTTACTTGTTATGATTAAATTTAAAGATATATCTATGCTTTTAATTAACAGTGTGTGTATGTATTTTCCATATATGACTAATAAGTACAAAGTATATAGACAAAATAAGGCTAACATTACTTTATCTATATATATATATCATATGTTCCAAATAATGTATCAGGAGTTCCTTGATGTTTTTTCTCATTTCCAATTTCTATATCTTGACAGTCACCAGATCTTGTTAATTCTATACCTTAAATCAAACTCATCTCTTTCTCAGACCAAACTTGGTCGGTGCCTTATTGCAAGCTCTCGTCGATGCATGGACCATCGCAATGGCACCTTAAGTATCTGATCTCCATTTGCTCTGCAGTAATGCCATTGATTCCCTACAATGCTGAGGGACTTTCCTAAAACCCAGGTCTGATCATGCTCTCTGGTAATTCAGTGGTTTTCCAAATCTGTTAGAGGATTGAGCCTGACTTGACGGATGGACCTAGAATGATTTGACTTCTACTTCTGTCTCCAACGTTGCCTCTAACCCAGACCAACTAAAAGATAGAGATATAGCAATTCTCAACATTTAACTTTTGTTTGTTATCTGCAAAATCACTTAAACATCTTTATTCTTTGTACATACTGTTTCCCTTGCCTGCTGGAAGAGTCTCCACAATTTTTATATGCCTGTAGTCTTTTTTTTAACTGCCAAAATTCAAAGATAATATTTACCCTTGCAGACAGCATTACTCTCCTTGCTTCTTTTTTTTTCCTTTTTTCTTTTTTTTTTTTTTACTACTAGAGTACCTTATGAGTACTGCTATCTTCACATGCATTGCACTGAAATATTATAACTTTCTTTTTTATTGTAAAGTAACATATGACCCTTGTAAAATCTTTGGAAAGGGTAGATAAGCAGAGTTAAAAATTACAATTATTCGTAATTTGGTCCACTTAGATGCTGTTGGCACTCTGGTGGATTCTACCTCTCATCTTTTCTCTAAATGCATATAAGTGCTTCTTTTGCAAAACTATAATCACACTGTTCATATTGTTCTGTTAGCCTTTTTAAAATGAAAGAGTATATTGTGAAAATTATCTCCTGCCTCTAAAATTATTTCCTAATATTGGTGTCAATGTTGAAAAGATTTCCTGGGATGAATAAAACAATTTCCTATTACTTGAACTATCGTTATGTCCAAAAGTTTCACATTACAAACAAGAAGGCAATTACTTTCTTTATAGCTAAATCTTTGAGTGTAATTATAGTTACTTCTGTTTGACAGATTTTGACAGGAGTAATTTCTGGATCAATGAAGATGCACGAATCTAAGTCTTTTGATTCACATTTCCAAATTTTATTCCAAAAATATTCTATTAATTTATACTCACAAAAGCAAAGTATGTCCGCTTCCTCACAAAAGTAATATAAACACATGTTACTTTATAACAATTGAATAAGGAAAAATTATGTCTTGTTGATTTATATAATCCCTCTGTGAAGTATATTTTCTTCTGCATATTTATATATATTTTCTTTTGTGATTTTCTTAATTGGGACCTCTAATTCACTTCCCATGGTGGAGCTTATCTTTTTTTCATTAGTTTTATATATCACCCTTTATCTGTCATGTATGCCTCACAAAAATTTTATCTCTTTTAGCTATCTGCCTTTGAATCTGAAAATGATTTATGATACAATTCATCCAATCCCCACTGATTTGAAATGCTACCAGTATTATATATTGATTCATATATGTACTCAGATCAGTTTACAAACATTTAAAAATAATCCATCAGCTAGTTCTTCTACTACTACTTCATTTTAAAATTATTTTGGTTTATATCAATATTATTCTTATTGTTACTATCATTACTATTAACTCTATTATTATTTTAATAGCTATCATTCACTGACCATAGTTACATATAGTATTCAAGCATACAGTGCCTAATACTTTCACAAAATATATCTGATTTGCTTTTCAAGTAACTCTGTGAAATAGATATAATTATTATGTGTATATTTCAGCTAAGGAAACTGAGAAATATATCATTTATTATCTAATCCAGCTGAGATTAGAACTCAAATTGGCTCATGCCAAACTTACAAACTCGAATCTATATAAATATTTTCTTTTTATTTATCTTCAGTATTTTGTGCCTGTTCTCAAATGGTTCCCTCTTGGAGGTAAACTTTAAAATAACTTATTAATTTTATAAAACCAGCCTTTGATTTTTTTTTTAGCAAACTTTTTACTGTGGTGTAACATACACATGTACATAGACCATAAGTGAACAAAAGTGTGGAACCTACACCAACAAAGAAATTTATCAGCATCAGGCAGTGATGTGCCCTCTGCCTCTCCCCATCCCTGCAGATAAACACTGTACTGACTTCACACCATAAATTAGTTTTACTTAGTTTTGAATTTTAAAGAAACACATACATTTACATTTATTTTATTGAGTGTCTTTTTACATACCTTTTGACTTTCTGTGTATCTTCTACTGTGAAATGTCTGTTCAAATTCTTCGTTTATTTTAAAAATTTGTTATTTGTCTTACTGGATTGAAGTATCTTATATATATATTCCTGATACTAGTTATTTGTCAGATTATACATATATATGTATATATATTTATGAATGTGTATATGTGTGTATATATAATGTTTTTCCTGTGTTTGCTATTTTTCAAACCTTTTTTTCTGTAAAGAAAATGGTTTTAATTTTGGTGATGGCTAACTAGTCCATTTTTTTTATTATTATGGTAAATGTTTACCCTCCAATTCTAAAGCATTTTTTTAATGTTTCATCTTAAATTTTATATTTTTAGCTTTTATATTTAAGTATATATGATTCATTTTGGTCACATAATTTTGTGACTGTTATGAAGTGTTTTGGTCAAGGTTTATTTTTTTCTATAAAGATAGACAGTTGTTCAAGCATTACTTATTGAAATGATCTGTTTCCATTGTATTACCTTAAAAACTTTCTCTAAAATCAATTAAACATGTATGAGTATGGGACTATTTCTTAACCTTTTACCCTGTGCCTTGATCTATAAATCTATTCTTTAGCTAACAGCACATTTGCCTTGATTATTTCAAACTATAATGCAAGTCTTGAAGTCAGGTATTATAAAAGTTTATAACTTTGTTTTTTGCTTTCAAAATTTGTTTGAACAGTTCTAGGTCCTTTGCATTTTCACATATATTTTAGAATCAATTTGTCAATTTCTATTTATAAAATAACTGCATGGATTTTAATCAGGATTGTAATGAATCTATAGGTCAATATCGAGTTGTATTATTTTTATAATGTTTATCACCATTTCTGGCTTCCAGTCTCCAGTTTTTGTCTGGTCAGCTCTGAGAGACTTGGAAAACTCTGAGTAAGCCGTAAAAGATCTGTGTTACTGGCCTCTATAGTTCAAGAATTCAGCAGATGTCTCCAGGAGAACCAATAATTGTTCCCACTTCTGTGAATTTTCCTTTTTATTAGAATCTTTGTCTTCCTAGATCTTGACTGCCTGAATAGTCATAAAAGTATTTTTTTTTTCTCCTTGGATTCATTAGTTTACTAAAAGTTCTGCTGGATTCTTTACCACCTAACAAAGGCCATCTGCCTCCATATTCCAATGATTGGCAGATGCCCTGAGGGATAATGCAGATGATGTCTGTGCGAGCTAACCTCTCTTATTTTCTTCACTCTTGGATCTTCAAGTCTCATTTTCCTCAGAAGTTCTCTTGTGTCTTTTTAAAAATTATTTTAGATTTTATTTCTGTTTTTTATCTTCCTATTTGTTCTCAGTGGGAGACTGGTCTTACAGAAGTTACTGCATCATAGGGAGGAATTCTCTTTTTTGTATGTGATTTGCCTTTCAAGACATTTTTTCATTTCATTTAAATCATCAGAAGCATTGGCTTGATGTTGTTTATATTACTCACTTATTATTTTTCCTCTTTCATTCCTGATACAGATAATTAGGGTTTTTTCTCTCTTTTTCCTTTATCAGTCAAGCTAAATGTTTGTTCATTTTAGTAATCTTTAAAATAACAAGGCTTTTGCTTTCACTGATTTTCTCTGTTATTTGCTCATTAAAAAAATACTTTCATTCTTTAAAATTTCCTTATTTCTGCTAACTTTAGACTTGCTTTTCTTCCCTTCCTCTATCTTCCTAAGGCAGAAGATTAGATCATTGTTTTTAGACTGTTCCTCTGGCCTAATAAACCATTTAAAGCTGTAAATATCCTTATACGCACTGATTTTTGATATGTTGTATTTTCACAACTTTTGATATATTTTTAATGTATATTTTAATTAAAATATTTTCAAATTTCTCATGTAATTTCTTCTTTCTTTCATTGGTTTGTTTAGAAGTGTGTTATTTAAATTTCTAAATATTGGAGAACTTGTAGATTTCTTTCCATTGATCTTAAGATTGTTTATGATCAAAGAGCATGCTTTAAATAATTCATTTAAGTTTATTGAGACTTCTTATGGTCTAATAAATTATCTTGGTGAATTCTCCATGTGTTCTTGAAGAGAGTGTAACCTCTTGTTTTGGTATGGAATGTTCTAGAAACATCAAATAATTCCAATTGTTCTATCAGTTAATGACAGAAGTATTAAAATCGCAAATAAAATTTTTGTCATCTTCTTCTTTTGATGCTGTCATATTTTGCTTTAAACATTTTGTAACGTTGTTAAACATATACAAATGGTCATTTTTAGATTTTCCTGTTATAGTCACCCTATTAATATTATGAAATGTCCCTCTTTTTCTCGAGCAATATACCTGTTTTAATGTCTTTTTTGTCTGATATTAGTATAGCTACTACAGGATTCTTATATTTACTTTGTGTATGATAATTGTTTTTATAAGTTTAACTTCAACATGTTTGTGTTTTTGAGTCTCAAGTATATCTCCTGTAGAAACCAGACAGTTGAATCTCTCTTTAGTATTGAGTTCAATAATCTCTGTCTTTTGATAGGTGTATTTAATTTATTTACATTTATTATAATTATTAAAATAGTAGGATGTATGTCTAGCGATTTTAAATTTTGTCTTCTAATTTCCCACTTTTGTTGCTGTTTTATTGTTTATTTTTTTGTGCTAAACAAATATTTTTATTATACCAATTGAATTCCACAACCATATTTTGGCTACATTTCCTGACATTGTGATTTTTGTTTGCTCAAAGAATTATAATATGCATATTTAAATTCTACTTAAAATTAATATTGAATTTATTCTGATTAATTAAAAAATAGATGATTCTGGCTATTGTAAATTTCAAACATCTCCTAATATTCTTTGTACTATTTTGCCATATATATTATAGATAGATTGGTAGTTTGATAGATCAATTGATTGATAGAGATAGGTAGTTAGAGAGATATAGATGATGCCTATAGCTAGCTATATCTATAGCTACATCTATATCCATATATTACACAGATATGTTATACTCAACAATGCTCGTGGTATAATTTTTGCTTTAAATAGCCATATACCTTTAAAGGAATCAAGTGTGATGATTATGGAGATACATTGATGGGTTCTTCTTCAGGAGTATGTGTTGATGGGGGTATAGTTAACTAACATGTACATGTGCTTTTCCCATAAACACTCATATCATTCTTCTCCCAGACTGCTCATAGCCAATAACTGAGCAAGCTGCAGACATTACTACTGGTTTATTACTGTCCGATGTGGGATTACTCTGAGCGGCAGCCTGGCTAAGATTTACTCAGAAATGTACTGAGGTCTTTCTTACCCAACTCATCCTTTGTTCTCTCTATTCACAGATGTTGGACTTGCACTGCAGTCTAAGGCTCTCTGCCTACTCAAGTTCTTTCCTTATTAAATCTTCACAAACATTTCCTTAAAATAATCTATCACATCTACACCAATCTAAGTGTCAAATTCTTGAATGACTTAAACTGACATAATGTAAAAAACTTCATATCTATATATATATATATATGTGTGTGTGTGTGTGTGTGTGTGTGTGTGTACATATATATGTATATATATACACATATATACATATATAAATATATATTTATTATATATATAATAAAATGTTAAAACTAGATATATTTTTTCACAATTTCCAGTGTTCTGCATTTTTTATGTATATACAAGTCACTATCTGATGTTATTCTTTTTAGTCTAAAAGATTTCCTTTAGCATTTCTTTAAATTCTCTCAGTAGCAATAAATTCTTCAGTTTCTGTTTATCTGAAAATGTCTCGATAATACCTTTGTTTTTTTTTCTTTCAACACTTTAAATATTGAAATCAAATATCTTCTGGCTTTTATTGTTTCTGATGCTAACTCAACTATGAATTGTGTAATTGTGTTCCTGATTTAATGTGTGGTTCTTATTTAGCTGCTTTCAATTTTTTTCTATGATTTTTGGCTTTCAGCAATTTGCTATGATGTGCTTACATGTTTTACTTTTTGCTTGCTTGTTTGTTTTTATTTGTTTACTCCTTGGGGGTTATGGAATTGAGTTTCTTGGATCTGTAAATTAATCCTTTTTTTTTTTTTTCAACAAATTTGGGGGAATTTTGACCATTATAGTTTCAAATACATTTCTGCCCCATTCTATCTTTTCATTCTGGGAGTCCAATTATTAGACCACTCAATATTGATCATAGGTCTCTGAGGCTTTTTATATTTTTCTTTACTATTTCTTGTCTGTGTTTTGATTGGAAACTTTCTGTTGATCTTTCTTCAAATTCACTAAATCTTTCTTCTGCCATCTCAAATCTATTGTTGTTACACTTTTCAGATCTAGAATTTTTAAAATTTCTTTTCATAGTTTTTATTTCTCTGTTAATTATTCCTTTCTATGCACTCATTAATACCACATTTTCTTTTAATTATTCAAACTTACTTTTTCTTTACATCTTTGAATATATTTTTATTAGTTCTTTTGAGATTTTTTGCCTGCTAAACCCAATAGTTGAACACATTCAGTTTCTATCGACTGGGCTTTATTTGCTGTTTGTTTTCTAGCATATTGGTCATACTTTCTGGGTCTTTGCATGTTTGGTAATTTTTGGTTAAAACTGATCATTGCAGACAATATGTCATGAGATTCTGGCATCTGTTGTGTTCTTGAATACTATCAGTTCTAATAGGCAGTTAACTTAGTTGTACTCACACTGAATTGTGTCTCCCTGTAGTGTGAAGCAGCTAATATATTTTCTCAGTGTTTTGGGCTTCAAGCTATTGCTTTCTTAGACATGTCTTCTGGGTATTTCCCATATCTGCTTATTTTAGTGGTCACCCAAAGTTTTGGGTAAACTTTTAATTAACTTTTTGCGCTCACCCTCTTTGTGATTCCCATGAATTAAGGTTGCTCCCTTAACTTTCTGGTTCCTTTAACCTCTCATTCCTCCCATTCCTGCCTACCGACGCCTAAGCCAAGAAGGCTTCCATTCTCTGCCAGTCGGGTTCTGTGAAGATTGAGCAGCACCCTTAGATAAGAAAGCCCCAACATCATAGTTCTTTTTGGTGCAGTCCCAGTCTTTGAGGTATAAACTATGAGGTATAAACTATAACTAATGTCTTTATATGGTTGCTTTTGTTAATATTCTCCAGTTTTTATTATTATTTATTTATGTAAGAAATCAACTGTCCTCATCATGTGTCCATTGCTGGAAGTCCTGGTCCTGATTTAATAGTATTTTCCTCATGTTAGTTTCCATATATACATGTAGGTAAATCTGTGTGGTATATTTCTCACATTTTGGAATAAATATGTTTATTACAAATTAGTAAAATTTAAAAGCATCTCTTCCTTTTTATATATTTAAGAACTATCAGAATTACATAGAAACCCTGTTTCTTAAAGATTTTGAAAGCTTTCCATTAAACACTGTAATCTCTGCAGTGTCTCTGTATGACTTGGATGATTTTCATTTCAATCTATGATCACTGTGCATTTCAGACTTCCAAAATATGCTTACATCAATCTTGATTATTTGTATTTACTTAGAAAATATTTTTTTTTAGATATTTTAAAGCTTATTGGCAAAAAGTTGCATGTTGTTTTCTTCCATCCATTTAAATGACTCCTTTCTATCCATAGTTATAAGTTCTTTCTGTTTTCTAACATGGCCTGTCTGAGTTTTCTCTTTTTTTCTATTACACTCATTTAAGTTGTCTGTCCATATATCAGTCCTTTACTCTTTGAACCCCTTGAAGTTGGGAATTATGCTGTACTCACCACTGGTACTAAAACATCTAGTACAGTGCCCTTCATGTAGTAGGTATTTACTAACTGTGTGCTAAGATTAACTGCAAAGGCAGTGCCCTTCACATAGTAGGTATTTGCTAACTGTGTGCTCAGATTATTTTTGGAGAAACTGCCTATTAAGCCAATCCAAGAGTTTCATTTTACAAATGGAGAGGAAAGTTGACTTGCCCATGGTTACACAGAAAGCCTGTGGCCAAGCAGAGACTTCTTCCCAATAAGCCATTCTTTCTTGCTGAATTTGATTAAATCTAAGACAGTCATAATTACCACCACTTCTACAAATATATGGAAACAGTAAAATATGTACTGTTTCCAAAGCAATTTCAAGCTCTAAAATTGTGAAATTCTTTTTATTAATATTCCGCTTTATAAAATCATTTTTGGTTATAAATGACACCTAAATTGAGGTCCTCTTGTTCTTAGTATTATGTCATCCCAGAAACAAGTCACTGTTTGATGGATGTGGCTAATTTAGTAATTCTTCACAATTTTGTAGAGAATCGCCTTGCCATTTTTTGGCAAAAAGGTTTGCTTTATTAAACTTGGAATCTACCATCCAGGATAAATAATGTCTCTGTCTGCCACATTTTAGGAAAGTGTTCCAATTGAGGGAAATAAACAAGCTGTCTCTTTTTTCTCAGCTATATCTATTTGTTTTTATACAACAATAAATAGAATGTTGGAGAAAGGATTAGGCCGGAAATCAGGAGACCAGGGTTCTGGACTAAACTTTGCCACTAAGTTGTTGATGACTATTTTCCTTTCTGGGATCTCAGATTCCTTATCTTTAAATTGAAACACTTAAATAGGTACACAGAGTCTGAGCACACACCTCAGAAATGCTTTAGAGGGCTCTGTGTAATAGATAATGCCAATAAAGCTTTCAGAAGCTGTATCTTTGTCTAACCTCGGAATATAAAAGGGAAACCCAACTTTTAGAGAAGATTTTCCTTTAGATTCTGTCATTAGTCAGGAAGTCAGAAAATAGCATCCCTATTGCAATAGAAGCCATTCTCCAAAAATTTCACAAGGGTGATACAGGAAATATGTTCTAAATATTTGAATGACTGAGAAATCATTTTCAGCACTTTTGTTTTAAGACTGTGGATGAGCAGAAGTGTAAGACAAGGCTTGTTATGGGAGGTGGCATTAGAGATAGTCTTTGAGGAATGAATAAGATTTTTATATTCATGGATTAATGCATTCATTCCTCTAGTGCCTAATTTATTTAGGGTGTCATTATTGAGATCCTACTGCATACCAGGCACTATGCTAGTCCTTGAAGAAACAAGAGTGAATATTATAGTCTAGAGAAGAGATAGACATTAATCTAATGATCACGTATATGTATCATGACAGATTGCTATAACTATTACGTAATAAGAAAATACAGTGTGACTTGATATAACTCAGTGAGGGCAGTGAAGGGTCTTCAGGTAGGGCCTGTTTCCTCGAAGAAGTGACACTGGTGCTAATATCTGCATTAACTGGGTTAAGGGGAGATGGGGAGTGTGGTAGGTAAAAGTTCTGAAGAGGGGAGAGAACCCTTATGGAATGGAAATGAGGGCAGTGATGCCAGCGCTAAGAGTCAGGATATTCTGGGCTAAGAGAATAGATTTGGAAAAGAATGTAGTTCATCCTGAGAATTACAGGTAATTGCATTTGGTATGAGCTTTCAATACCTGAGGAAGAAAAGTTTTTGAGGGTAAAGTAGGTTGAGTTGGTATTATAGAGAGGTTTAGTTGACAGGTTAAATAATCTGGGCTTAGGCACCGTGTGTTAACAAAGAGCCTGAAAAGTTATAGACCTTGCAGTATGCTTTTACAATCTTACATTTGTTGCCAGGTGAGAAGATTTAAAAAAATAAAAATTTTAAAAAAGGGTAAAGAAGAAAAACACTTCACTGTAAGAATGGCTCTGTGAGGGACACAATGTGTATAGACAGCTGGATGAGTATCTGCACTGATATTACCACACATCTTGTGGGGCCTTTTATGTGGCTAGTTGCAAAAATGTGTGAGAAATGGAAGCTTAGCCTCTCCCTTTTCATCACCGATGCCGTTTGTTGTTGCTTTCTGCCTTTTTTCTTCCTTGAGGTGTCACCCAGACAGTACAAAATGACACGGGGAAAAATAAAAGCATCTCTTTTTCATAGTTGGGTTACAATAACATATGGTCATGTTCACTCAGCAAAGACAAATAGCTTAAGTGATAAACACAACAGGGTTGAGAGGTGCAGGAGGAAGAATTTGCCAGGATCCCCATTCATACATAGCTGGCTCTGGAAAGAGAACAGTCTGCAGGGGCAGGTGTTAGGAGGGGCACTTGAATACCTGTGCTGGAAGAAATGTGAGCCCAACAGAGAGCAGAGGAGTCTGCTAAGTATGGATTTCATCGCTCCATGAGATAGGTCCCACTCATGCTCCCTCAGCTTCTACATCCAATCTCTCACCAAGTCCTGTCAAGTTTGTTTCTCAAATTTCTATCTATCTCTCTCCTGTCCTGCCAATTTACCCAGGCTTCTATTATCTCTTGTCTATATTATTTTTTTCTAAATTTTTATTCTCTCCATCATTTATTGTCTTTTGATTTTAATAATTAAATGTTGAAGACAATAGCCACCAGAGACTCAAATGAGCACCAGATTAACTATTAAACTTATGTCTATTCTGAAGACAATCTTTTTTTTAGTTTTATTGAGATGTAATTGACAAATAAAATTGTAAGGTATTTAAAGTGTGCATTGCAATCATTTGATATATGTATACATTGTGAAAGAATTCCCCCCTCTAGTTATTTGACTAACACATACTTCTTGAGTGAGACTGGACCTCTTGATGGCAGGCTTATGACTTCTCACTCATCTTCTAATTGTCCCTTGCATCTCAAGTCTTTAGCTGAGTCTGTGCTTTTAAGGACATAATTTGTTGTTTCCATTATTTGTGAATCAGCAAATGAATTGTACTCTATTTGAAGAGCAACTTGGAATCAAAAGACTGTGTTGAGCTCCTACAACCGTGCAATTGAGAGGAGGCCCTAGCACTACTCATGGCTCATAGCAAACTTTCATAAACATTAGCTATCAGCATTGCTGCTCAGAGAGTTCGTAATGCCCTCCGGGGACAAATGTTGACTAACGAAGAATTCTCATTTTCTCCAGGAAGCCCCAAAATAATAGGGAGATTATAACATTAACAAGTAATTATAATGCATTATAATTATTGATGGAAAGATTACAGAGATTTATAAAAGACATATGGAGGCTCAAAAAGAGTAGTTAATTATTCAATACTGTTGAAGGAAAGCTCACAGTAGACCTCAGAGAGAGGAAATGCTGAATTGAGTTTTGATGGGTGAGTAGGAGCAAGGAAAACTACTCCAATAAAAATAGACTAGGCTTGGATTATTCAGAACATTCATGAAACTGCAAATAGGCCATCAGTCACTGAACAGACAAAATGGGAGAGTAACACGGTCAGATTTGCATTTTAGAAAGATGACTTTGCCAGCAAGCAGCTTAGATACTAGAAAAAAAATGCAGTTTCAAAGGAGAGTATTGGGAGGCTATTGAAATAGTATAGGCTTGATCCAACCATCTCATTTCTTGTACATATCAAAAGGAAATGAAAACAAGATATTGAAGAGATATCTACACCCCCATGTTCATTGTAGCACTATCATTATTTGCAATAGCCAAGATATAGAAACAACTGAAGTGTCTGTCAACAGATGAATCGATAAAAATTTGCAATGTTCACATATAAAGAATATATGGAACATTATTCAGCCATGAGAAAAAAAGAAATCCTTCCATTTGTAACAACACGATTAGACCCTGAGGGCATTATACTAACTGAAATAAGCCAGACAGAGAAAGACAAATAATGTATGGTAATAATGTATGGTATCACTTATATGTGGAATCTTAAAAAAAAAAAAAAAAAGACAAACGCATAGTAACAGTAGAAAATAGTAGAAAGTGTTTGCCAGTATCTGGGGGTGGGAGAAATAGGGAGAGGTTGGTAAAGAGCACAAACTTTTAGTTATAGATTAATATGGTCTGAGGCTCTAATATAGAATATGCTGACTATAGTTGATAACATTGTAGTGTATAATTAAAATTTGCTAATAGAACTAAATATTCTCAGAGAAAGAGAGAGAGAGAGAGAGGTAAATATGTGAGGTGCTCTTCAAATAGGGTACAGTCCATTTGCTGATTCACAAATAATGGAAAAAACAAATTATGTCCTTAAAAGCACAGACTCAGCGAAAGACTTGAGATGCAAGGGACAATTAAAAGATGAGTGAGAAGTCATAAGCCTGCCATCAAGAGGTTCAGTCTCACTCAAGAAGTATTGATAGAATACTTTCTGCATACTCAACCTTGTGCTAAGCTATTAACCAGGTGTTTGCTTTAGTAGAAGTGCCCCACCTTGTTCAAAGTCAATTTTTCCAACCTGTAAATAAAAACATATTAGTATTTTGGTCATCATGTTTGAATTTCATGCAGATCACAGCAGAGACTCAAGGCTGTACCGAGGTCTGAGTTCAATGCTGAGCCCAGTGTGAGAGAGAGAGCACTAGCCTACTCTGCTGCTTTCTCCCTGTGTGAACTTGGGCTAGACACCCCTTCGTGTATCTTAGATTCACCATTTTGAAATTGAGAGAAATGCTCTGGGTGAGCTCTGTTGTCCCTTCCATATTTGATACATTCTTTGGTTCTATGGCTCCCTCCTCAGAAGTTTTTCTAAAAATGCTGTTTTCCTTACCTCAAATTGAAACAATCTCCTTCTAGCCTTACAGGTATCAACACGAAAAGAAGCTGCTAGTGGCATCAGTGGCTTCTCTCCTTAAGCTAATTATAAGGCTTTTTTTTTTTTCCTTTGGAGGGTAAGATGTATCCCCAAGAAATAAAACCACAAATAACTTGTTTCTGAGCTCTGTGTTATTCTGATGCCAAGTACTAGAGAACTTACAGAGGTAGCCCTAAAGTTACAATATCTGAAGTTGTGTTTCAGTTCTGCCAACAGTGTGACCTGAAATGAGAAACTCCACCTCTCAATATCTCATTTCCTTCAATATCAAAATGGGGACAATAATGGTACCTATAGTATAAAGTAATTTTTGAGTAAATGCATGTATAGTGTAACACTTTGGACATATAGTGAAAGCTCCTTAAATATTATTATCACTGTACATATCATTAATCAAAGTACATTTAACATAGGTGAAAACTAAGATCCAGGGAGCTGATGTGACATTTCTGTCATCACAGGGCAACCCCTGTCACTAAAAAAAATCATACCAAATAGAAAAGAAGACTAACTGTCACAGCAACTGGTGGTATTCTATAACATTTCAGGTTTGCAAATGTCATCATATGGGAACATTTATTCTCACTTTGCAAGAGAAGAACCAGGCGTAGAGAGGTGAAGTGACCTGCCCAAGGTCACACACGTAATTCATAGTAAAGCTGCGATATGAACCTGGATAATTTAATGCCAAAACCTCTCCCCATTCCATTAGATTCATAAGGTCGAGAGTAAATACAAGCCCCCACTCACGCAAACTCTCGCGAGCCTCCCTAAACTCTTGGCACCTGAGTCAGTTCCATAAGAAAAGTTTAGAAAACTTGAAGATGAGAATACAGCAAGGTCAATGGATCTGTCAGGGTGTCTGTTCATCTGCTTATCAATCATCTGTCTTCCAGTTACTCCCTGGGGGGTGGGGGTGTGGTGGAGGGATGATAAACCCCGATTGGACTTTGCAAAATGTGCCTCCTCTTACTCTCCAGAGCCCTGCTAGAGTCTTTCTCCTCAAATGCTCCTTGGAGCCCACCAGGGAACCTTGAAGTTTCCTCTGAAACTCTGAGCCCCATATCCCCAAGCAGATGTGCAAGGACGTTTGCTCTCTGAAAGGCCTGCTCGAGATGTTTAAGGATCCGCACTGTCTCCCTATCGGCCTCCCTGAAACATGCATTATCCATCCGTCCTTGAAGGCGGTCCCCTGGCACAGTGATTAAAACAGTCCTGCGTTGAATAAAACCGATGCAATTTTCCAGAAGTTATCATCTCGGCATTTCCCCCGCCACAGCAGAGCACCTTGCCTCCAATTTCTGGGCTCGCTCATTTGTTTTCCTTCAGACAATCTTGGAGACACTCTTCCCAGTGACCTCTGCAAAGGGAAGGGAACAGTACACCCTTATCCTGATATTATGCAGACACAATGACAAATTGGTCTATTTTTTATGCTTGACAGAAATAGTAGGGGTGGGAAACAGGAGAGACATATTAACTTGCAATATCTTTGACCACTGGTAGGTAGAGTTGGGAAAAACTTGCTTTTTCTTTATTTTTTTCTTAAGTTTCCCTCTTAATGTCTGTTCTCATATGTCAGCCCTGGAACATGACAAGGCTTCCGTAGGCTGCCACCCTAGTAGATTTCTTTTGAAAGCAGTATGATCAAGAATGAATTTGTCATTACCCCCTTAAACCGGCTCCTTCTAACCTCTTTCTTTGGCACATCCTTCTTCGTGACACAATCACTTTCCAAGTTATCTGCTATTCAAATGACAGAGTCCTTCATATGCCATCCTCTTTCTCATTCTGCATGTCATTAAATCCTATGGATTTAGTGTCCTTAGAAAATATTTTTTTATTTATCTCTTTGCTTTGCATTTCTACCATGACCATGTATGTCAGGGGGTGATTCTTCTGCATCTGTGTTTTATACTTTTTGTCATTTCAATCACATTTTTTTTTTTTTGCTATATAATTATCTGTTGTTTTGCATTGGATTTTAATAACAGGAAAGCACGGTTGCACTAACTATCCTTCCTCACCCACATGGGTGTTATATGGGTACTTTTTACTGACAGGTGCAGTAATTCAGCAGTCATTGTCTGCTATGTCTCTCAAACCAGAAAGCAACCCAAAGAATGAGCTATAGGTGGGAGGCATGATGAGAATTTATTTTTGTGCTCTTGATCACGGAGGGGTCAAAGGGCTGGGAGATAATTCTATGAGATGAATTGTAAGATGGAGTTTTCCACATACTAATAGATTAGGAGATGCAGGGGGAGAAACCAGGAGAGTGACCTGCAAAATCACGCCTTCCCTGGGCTGCTTCTCTTCCTTATTCCTTGCGCTACTGTTGCACCCATCGCTCCATCTGCTCATCAACTTCTCACTCATCTGTTCTCCTAGAAGGACTGTGAACTCCTTATGAAAAAAGAATTTGACCCTTTCTAATCAATGTACCCACAGCCCCTAGCAGAGTGCTCCGTGTTTCTTATTAGATGCTTAATACTCCTTAATACCTCTTTGGGGCTAGACGCTTTATAACAACTTTCATTTGAAAATGTCACTTTTTCTCTGCTCTGCTTATTTT